>JAFEMH010003733.1:0-248773 GCA_022495995.1 Adenophora triphylla var. japonica
TAGAAAAACTTTCATGGTTAAAATCTGAATTTGGTACAAATGGTGAAATGGGGTCAAATGATAACAACGTAAAATCTGAATTAGGTAGAAATGGGGAAATGGGGTCAAATGGAACCAAAGTGCAATTTGTTTGGTCAATTTGATAAAATACTCCCGCCGTTCTAGTTCAAGGTTGTTAATTTCCTTTTTAGTTTGTCCCAGTTTAAGGTTTTTAGTTTGCTTTATTCCTAAAATGGACAATGAGACCGACTTGCTACACTCACAATAACAACCCACTTAATATTCCCTACCAACTCTCTCCTACTTTACTTTTTATACTCATAACATTTACTTTTTCTCAATAACCGTTTATGGTCAAACTAAGAAGTTTAATTTGGGACGGAGGTATTAATAATTTAGTGGCAAAATATCTCATCTTCTATGAGGGGGTAACATGCATATATTCCAAATTTAAGGTGTCAGTTGATCCTCCTTGTGGTGCATATGGCTCCGCCACTGCTGTATACAACTTCTATATATTTATCTAATATTCAAAGAGTCAAGGGTTAAATCAGAAGGTTATGAAAATTTTAAGCCAAGGTTCAAATGGGGCTTTTAAGTGGTGGATTCTAAAGGGGGAAAAGCCCCTCATGAATTGGGTGCGAGTATACAAGATAATAGATCTTCCAGTTGATGGTCCAAATATGGCCTGCTGAGCCGAGAGGTGCTGATGAATTGGTGTAAAATTCTACGTGTATTGATTTATTTAAGTTCTCAAACATGTTAAACTATAAATGACTACTCGTACAAACTTCTAAAAAGTAGCCTGTTTTATAGTAATTATGTCTCTCCATGCTCTCTTAACATGCTTACTATTTGATATCATAGCAGGGACCCACGACAGATCCAGTAGTAAGCAAGTATATGGCATCAGGCCTCAGCAGAGAAGCTGTGCCTCTTGCAGTTGCACACTATGGTGATAATCCAACAAAGGTATTTTTCTAATCCTATTCTCGCTTAATTCAGTTGTATTTATTTTAGCATCATTTGGTAAACCCTTGAAAAGTAACTTTAATATCAATTTACTTATCATAATAAAAATCTAAAAATTGTTATCCATAAAATAACCAAATGATTTATCAATAGCAATTATTAAAATTTCATTAAATGAATAGATTGATATTAAAGTTTGGTCAGTGAACTAGGTTGACTTGCTACTGTTCATACTGGGGAAGCTTTTATGGGACGGAGGAGTAGTCCTTATCTTTTGCATTGACATTTTTCTGTGTTTGTATCTTTTTGAGAACCGTATTGGCTTCTTTTTAATCCTCCCTTTCAACTGAAAGTCAACTCAAGTCAGTCAAACCTTTGTTCAAATACTTTGGGCATGACTAATATTGAGCCCTATAATCATTTTGTTTCTTCCAGAATATTGACCCACAAACAATCCGTCCTTTTTGGTTGTCCATGTTAGCCTTGATGATATCATATGCCATTCTTGTTGATGTTGAGTTCCACCCCCACCCCCACCCCCACCCCCACCCCTCTCTCCAGGTAAGGGGCGTTGATACTACTCTCCTGACGTTTGCTACGTTGTGTGCCTTTGTTATGTTGTGTGCCATTATATGCCATACAATTCAACTGTTATGATTATTTTTTATTAATATTACAAACCCTGCCACTTGTCATTATGATCACAAATTCCATATTTATCGCTTAAAATAACTGATAGGAAGAGTTTTGTCTTTTTTGCTTGGTATTGAAGGTTAGGGAGTTTGGAATTGCCTACACACACTTGCGGGAAATGGGATTCAGATCGAACAATGTTGCAGAAGCATTGCTAATGTACGACAATGATACAAACAAAGCATTAGCATATCTCCTCAACAATTAAATGTGAAAGAGACTATTGCAGCCACCATTTTACCTTTATATGCCAAAAATTGTACGGAGTAAAACCTTAATAAAGTTAGAATTTGCAACAACGGATGATATAGTAGTATGATTTAGCCCACAACTATTCTTGCGATTCCATGGTTTCGAAATCTGGAAATGCTTGAATGGGGGATTTGGAACTGCTCAAGCGTGATGTTGCGAACAACGCCCGCCTTTCCATACGATTGTAAATATTTTACATTTTAACGTGTACTATACAAATGTTTTATATTTTGTCAGTGTGATTTTTAAAAGTAGTAGTTAATTTTCACGGTAAGAGTCCTATAGGGAAAATCACTCGAGTAGTTCCAACTAGGGCTGTTACACGAACCGAGCCGGCTCGGGCTCGGCTCGAAAAAAGCTCGAGTTCGAGTGGGCTCGAGGTGAACTCGAGCTCGAGCTCGAACCGATTTTCAAGCTCGTCATTTTTTCGAGCCGGCTCGTGTTCGGCTCGTATGTTTGACGAGCTAAAGTTCGAGATCGACTCGTTTGAGCTCGACTCGGCTCGAGCTCGTTAAAAGCTCGAATAAATTTTAGTATATATATATATATATAAATGGCTCGAGCTCCTGCGTTATAAGCTCGTTTGATTTTAGATTTTTTTTCAAAAAATAAGTCGAAGCTCGAGCTCGGCTCGTTAAAAGCTCGTTTGATTTCAGATTTTTTTCAAAAAATAAGTCGAAGCTCGAGCCCCGGCTCGTTAAAAGCTCGTTTGATTTCGATTTTTTTCAAAAAATAAGTCGAAGCTCGATTTCGGCTCGTTAAAACTCGAGTTCGAGCCATAAAGCTCATGGCCATTTCGCTAGCTCGAAACTTGATTCGTATAGCCAACACGTTCTCTCGGCTCGAGCCGAGCTGAAAAGCTCGACTCGATATTTTTTATTCGACTCGAACAAACTGCCTCTCATTACGCCATTCGTTCGACTTTAGTTCCAACCGTTTGCCATGATGAGCAATCTCTCCTACGGCTAGATTAAGGCTCTTGAGACAAACAAGTAGTTTTCGGCGTTGCATCTGATCACATTGAGATATGTGTTTTTGACAGCTAAAGATAATCAATTTGATTGAACTTTAATCGAAGATTTAGGAAAAATAATTATTCAAATAAAAATTTTAAATTTAGTTATCATTACACCATTAAAAATACTATAAAAAATATTGTATGAAATGTAATACTCCTTCCTGACCTCCCGGAATAGTGGTTAAATCTTTCCCTTTTAACGCCCAGATCAAGGGTTCATTTTCATAAATGGCAAGTTTTTGAATATATTTATACCCTTATAATTTCCATATATTTACAAAAAAACCATTCATTATACCCTTATATATTCTCTCTCCTATTCCCTACCACACATTTAACTACTATTCCTCCCACTCATTCTCTCTCCTATTAAATATTTTTAACTTTTACATTCTCTCTCCTATTCCCTACCACATATTTAACTTTTACATTCTCTCATATTCCCTACCACACATTTAACTACTATTTCATATTCCACATTTAACTTTTATTCATTTTTTAAAAAAATTCTTAAGAAGCGTGAAATCCACCCCATATACCCATGGTCTGGGACGGAGGGAGTAACATGCTTTTGTGACTTTAAGATATTTTTTGAACAAAGGTTGAAGAGTGTCAGGCAAACCACCCAGTTGATGCAAAGCCCGAAAGATCTTCAGGTTTAGATTACGACGACGTATGAATATAAACAATCAAACTAATAAATGAGGGAAGAAAACAAAACGACGTCGTTTTCTTAGAAATATTCTATTTTTTTTAAAAATAAAAAAATTGGAAGCCTTCTTTATCAAAGCCTGGTTTCGATCCAGGGACCTGTGGGTTATGGGCCCACCACGCTTCCGCTGCGCCACTTTGATTTGGTGATAATAAGCTCTATTCACAATTATTTAAAGATATTGGGTCATCAAAACTAAATATGATTATGCAACCTCTTGAGTCTTGCCTTAATCCCGACCTTGGTGTTAAAGAGAGTGAAATAGCATCACTTTAATCAGTCTTTCTCAATGTTGAGATAATTTAAGAGTATGATTCTTCCCTTGAATTGAATGACACCAAGTATTTAGATCTCGTATACTCTCCCCGTCCCATAATACCTTACCCATTTTGCTATTTTGGGTGTCACACTTACCTAAAAAGAAAACTTTTTAATACTTCTTTATTCATTCATGGGACCCACTTGTTATACTCACAATAACTATCCACTTACTATTCTCTACCCCACTTTCTCTCTCCTACCCACTCACAACTCCTACTTTAATAACATTATATATATTCACTCCTTATTTTCCGTTCTCAACAGTAAAATGGGTAACCTAATGTGGGAGGGAGGGAGTATTCGTTATGATAGTATGTAGCAAGAGTGCCGGAACAACCTTACTTCTTTACTAGTCTTCAATTGGATTACCTAGGATCGGATTAAGGTTAAATGTTTGGGCTGTTTGAATAGTGATGCATACAAAGTTAATAAAACCTCTCTCACTCTCATCCCCCCTCTCTGTGTGTGTGCGCGTGCATGTGTGTGTGTGAGAGAGAGAGAGAGAGAGAGAGAGAGAGAGAGATAGAGAGAAAGAGAGAACAAGTGTGTGTACAAATAAATGGTTAGGTACACTGGCACTTGGCTGCTATTCAAGGAATCTACGAAACCATTGAAAACTAGAGCCGCACAACATAAAATATGGCTGCCTTGCCTTCATATATTGATTCTTAAATAGAATAATGCCAATCAATAACATCATCTTGAGCTTGTCGTCGCATAGCTTACAGGAAGGAACAAAAAATAGTACGAAAACATAAAGATACATTATCTCATATGGTTAGCCTTAATAGCTGTAATCAAGTCCTCAGCAATGGCAAAAGAATCAAATAATAACCTTTTTATACAATCACAACACCAATCGCGTATAGTTTCTTAAGGAGGTACGTAATAGCAGCAGGATGCCAGAAATGGAGCAATCTCACTTCCTCGGGACATGTAACAGTAGCCAACAGCTGCAAATTATTTCCGTACAATTTTTGTTTTAACTCCACCTAAATACACAAGGAAGAAATTTTAATTCTTTTGAAGCAACAGAAATAGGATAATCTAATCTAAAAATTGCACGTCGTTTCTATGATATTTACAAGGGGGAAGAATAATTGACCTTCAACTTCCTCAAACTGAACTTCCCTGGCTTGATCAGCAGCTGCATGATACTCAAAACTGTAAAAACAAACATCCACCCGATCAGATATGTGTAAAAAGTTCTATGTCATTTTTTTTTCTTTTTTCACGGGCGCAGCTGCATTAATTAAAATTAAGGATAATAATACTTGGTGAGTTTGTTCAATCAAAAAATTAAATCAGAATGGAGCAATATAAAACTACCAAAGCAATGACTAAGTCGTGGTGCTCTATTTTGGACCCCATTCTGTAACATGCGACTCGAAAACCATAAATGTAATGACAGGTAATCCATAGACACCATTATTGTATTGAATACAACAATACAATAATCATGCGATAAATTGTTTTACACCATTCTTCCACACAACACAAAGGACTGCACCTTACAGCATGATGTCTGAAATAACGAAAAAGATAAACCCTTTCTTCTTGAATTTGAACAGTGATGGTCATGTAAAAATTTATTACTCTGAACAACTGCTGGAAGCACTCTGTCCACAATTTTCTACTAAGAAATATAATAACAAAGTACTCCCCCCATCCCTAAATGAATGTCAAAAATTCATTTTAAGGGACACTCTGAAAATGTGTGTTTTTTATGATTTTAATGACAAAGATGCATAAGTATTCTTGTTTTCCACTTTCCAAACATTTAGTTTTGCAAATATAAAGTGACTAGTGAAAAAAAAAAAATTGGTAAAAAATCATTTAGGGACAAAGTTATTTTCAAAAATGACATTCATTTTGGGACAAAAATTTCTTGAAAATCGACATTCATTTAGGGATAGAGGGAGTAACTTAAATATAAAAATGAAAAAGAAGAAATGCGGGAAGCCATAAGCACTAGTACAGCAATGTTTATGTTACCTATTAGCAAAAAACACCTCGAGTTCGTAGTTAGATGTAATCCTCATTGCGTCTACTAAAACAGTTACAATTTCAGTCTTCCGAGTACTAGCCATGAGGATATCATATTCGGTCGGGATGATAATGGCAAAGAAATTATCACTCAGTTCACTCAAAGAGATCTTCTCAACGGCTGCTAGGGCAATCCGCCTTTTTAGTGCATCAGTATCTGGATCAATGATGTATACGGCAAAGTCTGTAATTATTAGTGTACGCCGTTTCAACTTTCCTGAACCAGTAAACTTCATAACTTTATCTGCGAAGAAAACCTGCTTGTCACCTGTCATAGGAAAAGACCTTGCTGCAATTAGAGGGAGGGGGGGGGAAGAGGGGAGCAGACATAAGCTCCTCCCTCCGTTCCAAAAATGAATGTCAAATAATTCAAATTTGCTCTTAATCAAGAGCAAAGTTGAAATTTTTTTGGACATTCATTTTGGGATGGAGGGGGTAATTTACAAAGTACAAACATTGAGAATTCCATAAACCACGTAAGGATTGTACTATCAACAAATTTTCTTGAAATGCCTTCCACAGAATTAGACAAATAAAAAAGAGTGACATGCCTATCTAAGTAGCATGTAGGTGTGAACGAGAAGAAAAAAACTTCCATCTTCTTTGGAATGATTGTACTCGCGGAAAGCTTGGTATAACTGGTTAGAAACGAAGGCAGATGCCATTGGAGTCAGTTAGTCTTAGATAGAGCTGCAAATCGGGCCGAGTCGAGTCGAATATGGCCGAATTCGAGTCGAGTTATGATTAATTTTGGTCGAGTCGAGTTTCTGTCGGGTCGGGTCGAGATTGAGATGTGGAGGACGAACTCGGCTCGGTCAAAATCCTCGGGTCACAGCGAGCTACTCGAGTTCGGTTAAAAGCGTTCAAAATGGTGGACGTGGAGCGGGTCAAGCATGTATTCGGGTTAAATAATATGGACATAGTATATTAACCTCAAAACCCAACGGAGTACTGTATTTCTCATCCAACATTTCATTATTCCATGTGACAGCGTGAGTTCAGGGCTGTCCATTCAAGCAATTTATCTTCGTCTATCCTTCATATCTTCTACAACTATGTATTAAATTGAGTAGATCTACTCATTTTTAGCATGGATCTTGGGCTATCTCTGTTTTTTTACAACTTCTTTATTCTAAGCATAGATCTGGTGCGATGATGGTTAAAAGGGTCTACAATCAGTACGGATTTGCGGCAGAATCGAGCTACCCGCGAGTCGTCGAGTCGAGTTCTATCGAAACTCGGCTCGACTCGGTTATAAAGTCGAGATCCCATTAGCTGCCGAGTTCGACTCGGTTAAGGGTAACGGTCCGAGTCGAATGGGGATTTGACGAGTTGAACTCGGTCCGAGTTCCGAGTTGCTCGCCCGATTTAACACCCCTAGTCTTAGATGTATGGTTTAAAGCAGGATATGTTATAGCAAAAAGCTATCAATTCTAGGGGGGCCTACTCTTGCTAGCTAAACTAATGAGCTGAAAAGAGCTATGTAGTGACTAGTTGACACTCCCGCCTTGAGATAGAAAGCCGAGGAGAAAACCACTGGTATTCCCTTGTATGTACATCACAGAAAACATTTACTCCCTCCGTCCCGAAAAGTTAGTCCCTCTTTTTTCATTGTTAGTTTGAATGAACTTTGAGCAATAATTTAGGTTACTTATAATTATCCTAGTGAGAATCTAAAAATTGTTAAATTATTGCTCAAAGTTCATTTAAACTAACAACGAAAAAAGAGGGACTAACTTTCCGGGAGGGAGGGAGTATGAATAAAGGATCCTCAAAAGGCATTAAGCTTTGGAATCAAAAGATAAAGGCATAACAGGGATCAGAGTGCAGGGTCAGGGAAATTTGAAACAACTTATATATTGAATACAAACACACAATATGACGGTCACTTGGACTCTTTTGGCCTCTCACCCCATTTTACCCCTTAATAATCACCATCATATTAACTTCTCCCTTCGACCTATAAATTATTTTCCATTATTAAACTTTCACAAGTAGCAATTGGTTTGATCATAAACTCAGTGAAAACTAATAAGTATCCTTAAAACATCATACAGTCACTAAAGATTACATTTGCCTCATACATTCTGCACCTAGAGGCATTAAGTTGGTATCAGTATCTTAAATTACCATTGTTAGAACTCCACCATGTCTAGATCATTTTCTTTGAAGAATCAATACTACCACTGATGATTTCTTATGCTTTTGTCATATTTCTAAAGTCTAATAACATACAAAAAAAACTGTTATGGAAAATCAAACTCCTAATCCTAATAGGTCTGCATGGTAAATGCTTTACAACTCTTTGACACTTGACACGACCCACAACTCTCTACCAAAGATCACCATTCCTCAAATCAAGACATTGTGCCATACACCCTTTCACCTTGTGATATTCAGTTAACAAGCAGTATAAGTTCTCATGAAGAAGTCCAAAAACACTAATGCCCACCTTGGTGTATGATATGGCAGCCACCATAAACATTAATTTGAACAACCTTAAGTTAATTTGGAATCAGCATTACACAGTTTGGGAAGTGGATGAAGATGATAATGTGCATTCAGATATGACCGAATTCAGATGCTAGATTCCATTTCTATGGTTAACCTATGTCATTAACAGCATGAACCTTCACATTCCAAGACAAAGAATCATCAACATTTCAACCAAATAACTGAATTACGGAAATAAAAAAGCTTTAATTTCAGAAAAACATCTCAATTAACAATTACAATTAAGACCAATAAAATTGCAGATAAAAACAGAATGCAAGTGGCTTATTACCTTGTTTTTCTAGAATCTTCATGAGCTTCGGCCGGGATGGAACATCCAGATAATCGCCTCTGTAATCTCTAATGAGAGATGCTCTTCTACGGACCTTAACTCCCAGAAATGGCTCCGGATCCTCGAGCATTTTGCTTTCTGATGAGGAATCAACTTTCTGACCGTCACTTTCTAGGGTTTCAGGGGAAGTGTCGCCGTCGTAAACAGGTTTTTTGGCATTATCGACTTGGATTTTACGGCTCGATAGGAAACGAGACATGGTCGCCGATGGAGATTGTCTCAGGCGCGTCGTTATTGAAGGACAGATGAGCGGCCGGAGTTAGGTTAAGGGGGATGGATTGGGATGGCACGGTGGCGGAACTTTTACGACTTGGACTTTTTAAGGTCTGCTGAAATTGATTAAAGTTGAGGGATCTTTGCCAACTGCTTAAAAAATAATGGGTCGAATGTGCAAATAAATATTTTTGTGAATATTCAAATTTAATTTCCCTTTATTTATGATCCTTATGGTTAAATGGAAATAAAATTGCATCCTCCATTATGAAAATTATTTTCATAATCAACTCGACAATTGAACTTTACAAATTATGAAAATTTAATTATTCAAGCAAAATTTTAAGAATTACTATTAATATACCGCAATAATTAATATTAATAATAATAATTTTTAGGATGTAGGTAATTAAATTTGTTAACATTAAAATTCAATTGATTAGACCACTAAAATTAAAATGAAAGTTTTTTTTTTAAAAAAAAATAGATGGAGTATTTATGTGTAAATTATTTGTGTGTGTGTTTTTAAAAATTGTGATGGATGCATCAATTGAAATTTTTATCAAATAATTATGTTTAGTTTTTCTTAGAAAATTGTACCTAATTTTTTACTAAAACGCCGTTGTTGATTTTCCAAACCCTACTCTAAGAAATTATTTGCTTCCTCTCAACCCTAATCGGCATGAAAACTCCATTAATTTGGAATTCAAAGGCTTCATTAAGCATTACTACCAGTGCTAGGTCTCGAAGTTGCCGATGGGGAAGATCTGCACCAAATGTGTGGTGTGTGTGTGTGTGAAAACGAGAGAAGGGGAGAGAGGGAAAATGATGGGCGGACAAGGAGGGAGAAAGTATTTTGGTTTGGTATTATTGAGGGAAGCAGTATCATTAAAGAGTGTCAATTAGGTGTCAACCGCCAATGTTAGCGTAAAAAGGATTAGTGCACATGCAAAATAAAGTCAGTATTAGTGTAAAAAAATGTCAGTGTCAGGTTAAAAGTGTCAATGCGTGTATTATTAAGTGTTCAGGTAAAACAGTGTCAATTTTAGTGTAAAAAAGTGTCAGTGTTAATGTAGAAAACGTAACAAACAAGGAAAACAGTACATATGTATTTAATTGCCAACGATACAAAAATAATTTTTTCTTAAACTTAAAAAAATAAAATATGATTAGATCAACTCATTGTTATAACCAATAAAATAAAAAATATTTGGTCACATCTTGAAATTGATAGAGAACAGAAATCTATTCGCTCACATCCTAAACCAATGGGCTTGATGAAGGCATTTCATTTCACTCCGTTGGACCAAAATTGACCCAAGCTGTTTTACCTAAATTTAGCTTGTTGGCCACCCTCGTGACATGGACGATTTTTAGGAATCTACTCAACCCACCAGATTCCCAACTTGCAATTAAAAACTGAAATTGCCGCCCCCACACTATGCCAGGTGGCCAATGCTCTGTATCCAGCTTAACACCTCTATTGACACGCAATATACTCTACATACTTTATAAATATCCAAAGAGTCCCCATAAGTTATCCATATCTACAAAGGACCTACCTACTATTTCATTTTCTGTTGAAATAACTATTTAACATACAAATAACTTCCCTTCACAATCAAATGACATTCAAAAGCAAATAAACAAAATAAGAGTCATCAACCTAAAGAACACTCAAATCTCTTGGTTCTCATATAACTTTTGACAAGACTTAATTTTTGGATATTGACTCACAAACTGTGACATTTAACATTGATAATTCAATAGTGAAAAGCAAACAATTACTTTCATAATATAAAAGTAATGTACCAGAATATGGAAATTATGACTTGTATTTATAATGATGGATTGACAAAATTCATGTTGAACTAGGACTGTAAAGAGATAAGATCTAATCCTAGGAGGATCATATCTGTTGGAGAGTCTTTGCTTGACTTGAATTGATATAGATGGGTACAATCTTGATTGGATTATAACTGCTTAATCCTTGTTTAAATTGGATTGTTAAGATTGCTTGCCGGAAAGCCGAGGTGAATGAATTTCTTATCTCGTCATGTGCAGGTATGCCGAGGTGAATGAATTCCTTTCCTCGTCATATGAAGTTATGCCGATATAAAAATAGGCCGAGATGAAGGAATTTGTCTCCTCGTCATATGAAGATATGCCGAGGTACAAACTTTCCTTTCCTCGTCATACATGGTCGTATCGGTCCATGATGAGCCGGGGAGGAAATGAGAAATATGGGGAGCCCGTTTATGACAACATCAAGGCCGAGGGAGGCACATCGTCCTCCAGGGAGGCGATCTCGGCATACGAGGGAGGTCTTCTCGACCCTTATAGTTGGGGCATTTATATTTGCTTGCTGGGCCTTTGTGAGCCTTGGTCGGCCTTGTTGATGTCGAGATGGATGTACGAGAGGCCCATGTCGTAATTTGGGATGAATTATGTTTACGACCCAATTCACTTGGGCCTGACCCGGACAAGCCCATATTCATATCTCGATTTATACTGTTCACAGGGGCGGAGCCAGGGGGCATGGGGGGCACTTGCCCCCCCAGCGGCGGAAGTGCAGTGGAATTTTTTTTTTTTTGCCCCCCCATATTTTTTTGTTATATATAATTAACTTCAAGATTAACACTAGTGAGTGGTGTGGTTTAGTGGTAGAAGGGGTGAAGTTAAAGCCTTTGGTGTTTCCTTTCAAATCCATGTTCGAACCTTGCTACCTTCATTTTCAATTAATTTTATTTGTCCTCCATTTTTGCTATTCTCTCTCTCTCTCCATTTCTTTCTCTTAACAGTTTTGTTTTTCTCTTTTTCCTAATTTTCTCACATTTTTTCAATCTTAATTAATTAGTTAGGCTTTTCCTATTTTTTTGTTTTTGGTCTTTCTTCCTATTATTCCAAGTTTAATTAGCAAATTTGAATTTTTTTGTACGAGTAATATATTTTAATAAATTGTTTGCGTTAAATACTTCAACATTATTTCAATCGTTATTTGAATTACTTACTTTTATCATTTTTGTTAACTTTCTTAATTCTTTACATTTTTAACTAAAATACATTGTATTTCATGGATCCGACCCATTTTTTACTTGCCCGACCCGATTTTTTTTTTTCGGGGACACTGCCCCCGAACCCCCGTGTAATCTTGCCCCCCCCCTCGGGCAATTCCTGGCTCCGCCCCTGACTGTTCAATGAGTTAAATAAATTCATAATTCCAACCCATCACAAGTCAGCCCGCACAAAAAAAAAGAAACGATTTTCAAAATCATATATCTGCAGGTGCTCTTTTACCTTGGAAAATCATACAATTACCTCACGGGGAGTTAGCCACACCCACGAATGATATCAATACTACTGTTGCTTTGGCTTTACTCACGTCAATGGCCTATTTCTATGCAGGTCTTGCCAAAAAGGGTTTGGGTTATTTCGGCAAATATATTCAACCAACTCCAATCCTTTTACCCATTAACATCTTAAAAGATTTCACAAAGCCCTTATCACAATATCATTGGTCATAGTTTCAACTTTCAACATGCAAATGTCGTCTTCTCTTACTTAACTAGGTGGCATATTTGATCATCGGAAAGATGTATGCTTTCTAAAAAGTGTAGGCAAGTAGGTCGAAGTATTTGACAATGGCCCGTAAGAATAAACTTATTTGCAATTAGGATAAACATAAGGGAATTTCTATGCACACTAATGAACCATAAGGGAGGCTTCGTACAGTAGGATAATACTACAAGGGGTTACTTGTACTTTATCCTCCAAACAATTATTCTTATCTTACGACGTCGTCAACACGCTAAGTTGGCCCCTCTTTCGGCGGAAATGTGATTCCAGCTGGGCCCACAGAAGAATAACCCAATCAGGAAGTGAATGTAAGCGGAAGAAAACGAATCAGAGCCCTCTCAATCCGAGCCCTCAGTAGACTTACTTAAGACGTGACCGCAGGGAATCACCATTTCCTTCGTCTTCATTCGTCCGTCCTCCTTTCCTCATTCAATTCAATTCAATTGCGTCCAGAACTCCCAAAACAAATTCCTCTTCCGAAAAAAAAAAAAAACGAGCCACCAGAAAGATCCGCTAATTTGCAAGGTACAAAATTTTCTACCTATATATAGATTTGATTTATAATTGTTTATTGAATCTTAGGTTTGCGTTTAATCCAGATTTGATATATTATTGTTGTCGATCTGAGTTGATCTGCGGGTTGAATTCACAGGTGCAACCATGGCGTCGAAGCGGATCTTGAAGGAACTGAAGGATCTTCAGAAGGATCCTCCTACGTCCTGCAGCGCTGGTATATCTCTTTATATGTTGCTTTGACGTTTTTTTTCCTTATCATTTGAATAATTATGGATTGTAAGTGCTTAAATTTGCTTGATCTTACCTGTTAGATGTTTGATCTCCTCGAATTTGTCGGTTATGGTCTCCTGTCCAATTGTAGGTGAAGAATGTTTTGTGTTGGTACTTTTGTTAATAAGAAATCGATGTGTGATGTCTGCGACTTTTATAAAATCAAATTTTGGAGATTAATAAATTTATAGCTTGCTTTAGGTATTTGAATTTTGATTGATTGATGTTAAAACAAAGGTATCGGGTTTTTGAGATGTCTATGAATTAATGATCATTATTCTGCGTAGGAGCTTTCATTTTAATCTAATTGTTACTTCTTGAGATCTCTGATCATTGCAATAGTTTCTCTTTAACCTTTACAGCAGTGTCGACTGCGAATTTTATCAAAGATGACAATTGGCTAGGCTGAAGGTACTCAGTATGCTTACTGGCTAGGTGTAAGTTAGTTTTCCGATATTGTGGAACCAGTGAATGATTATTGCTGTATCTGTGGTATTTATGGGAAGGTTATCGCTAGGAGATTGATGAGTGGATGTTGTGGTAGCAAAGTTTAACATTCTGCTTACTAATTCATGATTGGAGCATTTACTGAGCAGCTTGTCAAGTGGAGGAACTTAGATTTGCTTCTGGCACCAATTTGTTAGTCGGTTAGTTCAGACAATGTCACTTGCTAGAATTTTAAGGCCGATGCATGACATTTAGAAAATGAGTGCCCTTGTAGGCAAATAAACTGCAGCTCTGACACATGTTACTTGTTGGAATTTGCAGCAGTTTCTTGTGTGTTGGGTGTATACTGTATGTGCGTGATATATATGTGTGTGTTTGTGTGCGTGTTTTGGAATTGCAGATTACGCTTCATATATTACTGTTATGCCCATTTATTTGCCTTCTGTCATTGCTTCAGGTCCTGTAGCTGAAGATATGTTTCATTGGCAAGCGACGATCATGGGCCCTCCGGACAGTCCTTATGCTGGTGGTGTTTTTCTAGTTACCATCCACTTCCCTCCAGATTATCCATTCAAGCCACCAAAGGTGCTTCAACTCTTGACTTCATTTCGTGTTTCTCATATACTCCTAGCTCTTAAAGTAAACATCATCTTTTCGTTTACTCTACACCTCACCATTGACATGAAATTTGAAAGTGAGCTCATTTGGTTGCTATTGTCACTGAATTATGCTTATTAGTTGTGTCCCCTGTATGATACAGTGATCAGTATCATATTGTTGTTTTCCTCATCGAGCTATGATTTCACACTTGGTACTTTTTCGAAAATAAAAAATGGAAACTCAGGTGTTATATTTTGTGGCTAAATTGGATAGTGCAACTAGGCTCAAAAGGCAAGAGTTCTTAGTGATGAGAGCTAACTGGCTGTGAAACTATAGATTCTGAATATTGCATCATGGGTGCACTATGCTGAGGTCCAATATAACTTCATTGGGAGAGAGAATCCCCTATGAAAGTGCTATTTAAAAGCTTTGTTGGCCACTTGGGCTTCTAGGAAAGATGGGGTCATTGAAGGCAAGCTTTCTTAATAAAAGCAGAACCAGTTGGCAATGAGGCTGTAGTTTATTGTTGCCATTATCTAGCTCCCGCTCCCCAAATGATGAGGAGGGCAACAAACAGTAGCATTCATCAATGTCTTTTTTAAAAGGAGAGCACAATGCAACTGTTATTGCCAAGATTGCATGGTACTTCATTTCAGAAAGATGAAAAGGGATTGGATAAAGAGTTTAGTGGACAATATTGCCTAAGTTGCTCGGACTCTTTGGTTTACCCTGCTGGACTCGTGTCGACAAGACTAAAATACGAGTGTCCGACACGGGTACGGCGGGGTAAACCAAAGAGTCCGAGCTTCAGGTAATATCGCTTTATGCGACTATTGATGGAGATTTCAGCAAGTTAGTGAAAGATGATTCAATGTTGGAGGAATTTCTATTGGTCATTCCTTGTTGATATTGAATTCCTCTGGCCAATTGTTGCTTGATCGTACGCACTCAAACACGTTTCATGCTGAAAATCATCTGTTTTCTTATGGAGTTGTTGTAGCCACCTGGTCTATCTATACTTGGAGGTCGGGGCTTTCATATTTTTCTTTCACTTGTCTAATTTAGTAGATGGACATGAACTGGGTTGTCGACTGGTAGCATGCAGGTGTCATCAGATAGTTGGGATCTACATACTATATGAAGCCTCTAGTATTTCGTGGATTGTAGTGTGAAGTTTTGTGCTTTTGCCTTGCTGTGTTGATATTTTCTATCGACTCAAGAAGGCATATCACATGGTTCTAAAAAAACATGTGCGCATGAGTATAGGTAGCTATCTGGTAGCATTGATGATATGCTCTGATTAAATAGATAGAGCTATGGCGTCGTGGAAAAAATCCCTCAGAGATAAGTGCATCCTAACCAACATTAAGAAAATATACAGGTAGACGTCAAAGGTACGGCTGAATCAAAAGGATTTCAGGTGTAATGACATGATATATTAACACCTTATTTGTATGTAGAACAGATGGTTATTTAAATTCTAATTGAACATCATTGTAGGTGAAAGAAAACATTTACAATAGCATGGGTTGGCATTGGATTGACTTCATTTTACTGGATTTTTGGACCCTAAACATTCAAGATACGATTCCACCTTCGCCAAGAACATTTTACTTTTCATCCCTCCAGTACAATATTTTCACTAACATTTATTATTATGATTATTATTTTAAAAAATGGGTTTTTTACTAATGCATGGTTAATCTATTACAAGAGTGGCACTTGAAAGTGCTAGAAATAGCATTTGGTGGGATTGAACCCCTGACCTCTTGTGTAGAAAGGAAAATCGGATGTCACTTGAGTTAGAGCTCTTTGGCCAAAATTTTCACTAACATTTTAGCATCCTAAGAAAAGTTATCTACATGGGAAAACAAGTACTCATTTGCCCCTCTATCCACTAGTTAGTGAAATATTCTTATTGTTCATTTAGTCTATGAGTAGTTAGCCCAATCCACTATTTTAGTGTAAATTTCATCCATGATAGTAAAAATAATATGAAATAAAATGGCCACTTCTGTTTGCCACACATCGTCAGATTTCGTCAACCCTTCTTGACCCTGTGTTTATGCTTAAATTATATGCAGTAACTGAATTGCAATGTTTGTCATATATCCGTAGAAGAATCATACTCTATAAATCTCCAAGCGTTATTTCTGACCCCCTTGTACGATCATGGTAAAGTGTTCAAATTACTGTTTCTCATAGTTGTGGGAGATTTGTGCAGGTGGCATTCAGGACAAAGGTTTTCCACCCAAATATCAATAGTAATGGAAGCATATGCCTTGACATCTTGAAGGAGCAATGGAGCCCTGCCTTGACCATTTCCAAGGTTCCTTTTTTTTCCTCTGCAAATCCCATTCTGGAAATAAGAGTGTACCTTAATTGAGAATTGCATCCGAGTGCTGATTCCTATTGACTGTGAAATAGTTACAGATCCAGGATGAAATTAAATTGGCTGCACAAACTAAAAACAGTAGTGGGAAATGAAGATGGGTCAACCAGATAATAATTAACAAAATACTGACCGCTATACAACTATTTTTATTAATGGGTTCACAGCCACCCGTTACCTAACACTTGGGTCCACCACTGGAATCAGTTGATGTTAAGTTTCGTAGGTGTTCCTAACTATTAATTCTCCATTGATTTACAGGTTTTGCTTTCCATCTGTTCGTTATTGACGGATCCAAATCCAGATGATCCGTTGGTGCCAGAGATTGCTCACATGTATAAGACCGACAGGAACAAGTATGAGACAACTGCTAGGAGCTGGACCCAGAAGTATGCCATGGGATAAAACATGCTATGGTATGTTTGAGGGGAAAGCTCCCCTTTTGTTAAAAATACATTGTTGTTTCGGTTATATGTATGCATTAGTTTCATATGTCTGTCTGTCTCTCGACTCCTAAAATGGACAGAGAGGTCCAAGACACACACACTCCATCGGGAGAGAATGTTTGTATGTGTTGTTCTTATCTTTGAAACTAAGTAATGCCTTTAAAAGTTGGTTCTTGATCAACCCCCTCCCTTTCTTTTTCCTTCATTTGATTTCGTGTGAAGAGCTACTACTCGCCCGCCCCAAAATAAGTGTCTATTTTTATTTTCATCGAGAAGAAAGATGGATATTAATTTTGGGATGGAGTATCATAAAATGTATGCACTTTTAAAAAAATTACAAAAGAAAAATATGGTCACATCTGGCATGGGAATGGAGATCTCAACAGGTAGGTGTTAAATGTTGTATACTCCCTCCGTCCCACCTTAGTGTAGACTTCTTTCCTTTTTCGTCCGTCCCACCTTAGTGTAGACTGCCAAAATTAGAAAGTTTTTTATTATTTTTTATTTTCCCTACCCCACCCACTCATTCTCTCTCTTCATTTTTCACCATACAATTTATTCAACCAACCTACTATTCACTCCACTCATTCTCTCTCTTCATTTTCTACCACACATTTTCATTATCTTAATAATATTCCTTAGTTATTGTGCCCACCACCTTAGTCTACACTAAGGTGGGACGGAGGGAGTAGGTTGTTTGTGGAAATAGGCACAAGCCTTGTGGTGGTTGGTTAGGTAAGAAGGTTGGAATAGAGATCTCAACAAGTAGTTACACCAACCTGAAGGATTAACTATTAAGAACAGTTAATTCATCTGTGCCTATCTTCTTGCCCCCTCCAATTAGTCATGGATTACATTACTGTCTAGAAGCAAGGGGCCCCACTCAGGGATTTTGGTACTCAAGCAGTATATGAGGTAATACGAAAGAATTACAAACATCAGATAGGGTGGCCATTGTCAAGTCAGGATATTGACTATAACTGTACATGAGGTGTTACAATTGCAGCACACATGATCACATCAAACATGCTTCTCTCTGGAGAACATGCCGCTGGGTACCCTATTGACTCTATGGTGCCGGCACTCGCAAATCACGGCCGTCAAACGACACGTAACGAGGTCCCAAAATCTTAAACCTAGCCCAAGAACGAAAAGTCCAAAAACTGAAAAACCGGCACCATTGCATAGCCAAACTTAGGAAGAATGTACATTCTGCCTTTTGTACGCGTATTCAAATTGCCGATTTGAGCCTTTTTGACTGCTCCGACTCCGATCCTGGAGTCCAACCGCAACAGCTCCCTGTGGGATTTTATTTAGCAATGTGTCATAATGATTGCTTTAGTTACTAAAAAAGGCACGGATGGAAACACGAATATAATGAAAATAATTTGATTTACGGTCTCTAATTTTGTTAGTACGGAGTAGTAATTTGTGGAAATGGAGGATTGGAGTATAGCTTTTCACTTGAAGTACTCCAGAGTAACAGGCTTATTCTTTGCCGGCCCAAACTTGTGAGTAAAAAATGAGAGTTACTATTTAAACCCCAAAAAACTATTAGTAAACCCCAAATGAAAAAATTGCAAAAATGTCATTGAAGTTAATTACTTTTTTACCCCTTTGTTCATCTTCTCCCATTCACTCCATTCACCACTCTCCCCCCCCCCCAACCCCCATTTTCAGCCCCTTACTTTCTCTCTATAAAAAGAAAAATCTCATTCTCAAAATTTTAACATTTTTTTTTTAATTCAAAAAAATGGAAATTACCAGAGTCGGCCATCACCTGCCGACTTTGGGCTTAAAAGTCGGCCATACCCGGACGACTTTAGACTTAAAAGTCGGCCACTACCGGCCGATTAGAAAGACTCTACTGAGACAAAATGGGCTGTCAAGAACAATTGTATGATTTTCCAAGGTAAAAGAGCATCGGACCAGATTCTGGGAAAAAAGTCAACCACACCCGAACGACTTTTTGTAATTTTTTCCACCATACCCGGATGACTTTTTAATAAAAAGTCATCCACCACTGGCCGACCCCTTGTTTTTTTCATAAAATTCACCTAATTTTTTTGAAATTATACTACAAAAATCATTTGCATGAGCTAAATAAGTCATATAATTTTTTTTGAAATTATACTCCAAAAATCATTTGCTCATTTTAATCTTGTCTTGAATATATATATATTTTTTTAAAAAATTATGTATATAAATTTTAGAGTATAATTTCAATAAAAATTATAATTTCTTTTAGGTATATGACTTATTTAGCTCATACAAATGATTTTTGAACTATAATTTCAAAAAAATTAGGTGAATTTTATGAAAAACAAGGGGTCGGCCAATGGTGGATGACTTTTTTCCCAGAATCGGCCGGTGGTGGCCGACTTTTTTCCCAGAATCGGCCGGGTGTGGCCGACTTTTAAGCCCAAAGTCGGCAGGTGGTGGCCGACTTTTTCCGTCGGAGTCGGCGGGTAGCGGCCGACCCCTATTTTTTCATAGATGACATGGTTGGGTGATTTTTTGAGGGAATAAACTAACCCACCCCCTCTCCCTCCGGCCGGCGACCTCACCCAAACCAGTTCCCTTCCCTAAATCTTCTTCTTCTTCTTCTTCTTCTTCTTCTTCTTCTTCTTCTTCTTCTCTCTCTCTCTCTCTCTCTCTCTCTCTCTCTCTCTAGGCTGTAAATGAAATGGGTGTGGGTGAGTGGGTGAATGGAAGGGTATAAAGGGAAAGTAAAGAGGTGTGTGTAATTTATTTGGGATGATATTAATAATGGGGTATACTCATAGTTTTTTGGGATTTAAATAGTAACTCTCTAAAAAATATACAGACCTTTCCATTCAGGCCAATATCATTGGCCTTTTAGGACTTTTGGCCTCACCCACCCCAAGCATGACTAGGGATGGAAAATAAACTCGAACCGTCTTAAATTCGAAAAGACTTGCCTCCTCTAATGGGAAGGGTGCCGACACATTTGGGCTGTGTTTGGGATTTTCATAAACTCGCCCTATTTAATCCGAACCTGGATGATATATAACTTCATTTGTATAATTTTTTAATTATTGATAATATTCATATATAAATTCAATTTATGTTTGATAATGTAATCTATTTTTTGTATTTGTATATAAAATATTATTAGTCTCTATCTTATTAAGATAAAAATTGAAAAAAAAAATCTTATCATTACATAAAGAAACGGTAATTTTTTAAAGATGTTTTGAACTAAACAGGGCAGGGCGAGGTGGGAGTGTGGGACGGATTAGGATTTTAGTGTAATCAGTGTGGGGCAAATTCGGGTTTTGGAAATTTTAATTACGAGCGGGTCTTGCCACCATTAAATTGTTGAGTACTGTAGCAAAAAGCTTAGAAAATAAGAACTGAAGAACACTAACTATCCTAGGTACCAAAAATATTCATTAATTATGCTGCCTGCCTGCCTGCCCTTATCTTCCCGCTAAATTCAGACTTAGATATATGGTACTCCCTCCGTCCCAGAGGGTCATCGGGAGAATTCACGCTAAATTTTTTAAAAAATGAATAAAAGTTAAATGTGGGATAGAGATTAGTAGTTAATGATTGATTTTTTTTGTAAATATTCCCTCCGTCCCAGCTCAAGTGTCACTTTTTACTAGAGCCGTCAAGTTGGGACGGTCCCGTCGGGACGGTCCCGTCGGGACGTCCTGTCCCGCAATAGATTTGGGATGGGATGGGACGAAGTATTTTAGTCCCGTCCCGTTTCATCCCGTTTCCGTCGCGGAACAACATGGTGCGGTCCCGCCCGCCTCGTTGCCGTCCCGCATATCTCGGCCTTGTATAGTATTATCTCGGCCCTGTATAGTATAACAACAAAGAGAAGTCTTAAAACTTACCATCCTAATAACATGTTGCATTCCACCAGAACCAACAGAATGCCCACAAGGCAATATCATGGCGTCATCCATAAGCGCTCCTCTGTTATAAAGAGTAAACCATAAATACACAATGAATGTGTTGATATGCAGAAGCAGAAACGGAAACTGGGAGTGGCTACATACAAAATAACATGTTGTCGCTGCTGCAAGAGTACCAATAAGCCACTTAAATTGGAATGAATCAACAATTCAACATTTTTATCCCACTCATTATACATTCTTGCAGCAACATAAAATGACTAAGCAGCTCCTGTACTAATTGCCAGATATAATTTAGAAACAGTTAATAGGGTAAAATCCCCGGAATAAACTCCAAAACAATATCTCTTACATGCTCCAACTACAACAAGAAAAAAGAGAAGGGAAAATTCACTTTAATGCAAGTTCATGCCATTGATAAACTGTAGACTGTTCACATTTCTTCATTAAACGCACATTTAATCAGGTTGAGCTGTTATAACAAGTAAACAGTCTAAAACTGAACCAGTGCCCACATAAAATAAAAGATTTTAGACGAATATTCAGATCTCCTAATCGACGTGAGCATGCTAGACAAAATAACATAGCCTCCAGAGCCCTTATTAAAGGGAGTAGCACGCTTAGTCAACGCTTATCCCTCCTAGTCAACGAGTTCTGCATGGGTCCCGCGGGATCCCGCGTCCCGCAAATGGGACGGGATGAGACGGAGTATTTTAGTCCCGTCCCGTTTTGTCCCGTCCCGTTCCCGTCGTGGGACAACATAATTTCGTCCCGTCCCGTCCCGTATTCCCGAATTGACAGCTCTACTTTTTACCCAAAATGTCGTCCCGTTTGAAGCGTCACCTTTCCTAAAAAGGAAATGTTTTATTAATATTCTATTATCCCATCCACTATTCCCTCCACTAATTCTCTCTCCTCTACACTCACAACACTTTTTAAATTCACTATTTCCTCCACTAATTCTCTCTCATATTTTCAAATTACACTCATAACATTTTTTCTTCCCATTTTATTCCTTAATTTGCGTGCCACCCCTAAAATGGAGACACTCTTGCTGGGACGGAGGGAGTATGTTAATTTTATAAGGGTATAATGAATGTTTTTTTTTGTAATATGTGGAAGGGAATAGTAGTTAATGATTGGATTTTTAATAAGAGAGAGAATGAGTGAGAGAAATAGTAAGTTAATGTTGATTTTTTTGTAAATATGTTAACTTTATAAGGGTATAATGAATGGTTTTTTTTGTAAATATATGGAGATGATAAGGGTATAAATATATTCAAAAACTTGCCATTTATGAAGATGAACTCTTGGTCTGAGACACGGACAAAAAGGAAAAATAGAACCCTTGGTCTGAAACGGAGGGAGTACTTCTTATTTTTTAATAATCCTTTCATTCCAAAAATGATGATAATAATTATATGAATTTAAGGTCATTTTGAATACAAAAAAATCATAAACATTATTTTTATTCACTTTTAAATTTTAATTTTCCAAAAAAAATCATTTATAAACAGTTTTTTTTTATAGAAAAATTTCAAAAAATTATTCATTTTGATAAAAAAAAAAAAAACTTCATCAATTTAGGACATACTCCCTCCGTCTCACGTGAATGGACACTGCCTAAAATGGAAACAAATATTCACTATTCCACCTACTCATTCTCTCTCATACTTCACTTTTACACTCACAACATTCTCTCTCTTAACTATTCCTCCCACTCATTCTCTCTCCTATTTAATTCTTCATACTCACAAACACCTATTTCTCTCCCCTACTTTTCCTTAACTTTTCATTATTATATTCATTTTTCTTAATTATTGTGCCGAAATTTTTGGTGTCCATTCACATGGGACGAAGCTAGTATGTAGTAAAAGTAGACATGGGCATCCGGTTCCGGTTCCGAACCGCCGGTTCCGGTTCCGGGGTAGGGAGGAACCGGGACGGAACCGCCTAAATCCGGTTCCCGGTTCCGGTTCCTTGATGCCGGTTCCGGTTCCACGGTTTCCCGGTTCCTTTTTTGGCCTTTTTTTTGAAAACTGTCCAGGTGGGCGACCGCCCAAGAGAGGTGGGCGACCGCCCATATCCAAATTCAAGCAATGTTTAACTCTCTGCACACATGGGCGACCGCCCAATAGAGATGTGAGCGACCGCCCATGCCAAATTCCAGCAACCCCAAAGTTTGGTCAGTGCACTTTGGTCACTTCCTTTTCCTTTTCTTCTCTTTTAAGCCATCAAAACTGTTAAGATTCTAACAAATTTGGATGAAGATGAATAATAAACAAATTATTTTAACATATTTTATAAAAGAAAAAGGGACGGTACCCTTAAATTTTATTAATAATTGTTAAAATGTTACAATGAGGGGACAACCAACCTTGCCCTTTTATAAGTAAGGGAGGACATAAGGAGCCTTAACCTCGTTCTTAGTATTTTACAATATTTATCTAAATTATAACAATCTAATCTAAACAAAAAAAACCTAATATATAAAATAAAACAAAGCAACAAATTAAATTATACAAATTAAACTATATAAATTACATCAACTTACATTTGGGCCATTGGGATTGTGTCATTGTTCTCGTCACTTCCCGATGTTGAATCAAAGAAATCTTCATCGGATGAGGAAAACTTTGGCTCTTGATCTCTTTTCTCCGCTTTGACCCAATCATTCAACAAATTTTGATTTTCTAAATTTTCAACAGCTTAAATTTGCACGTTGCGGATCCGCAATATTTCCACCAATGCTAAAAGCGTGCTCAACCGAAACCGTTGATGCGGGAGAAGCAAATATTTCTCTTGCTATCCTAGAAACAATAGGATAAGAACTCGCCCTCTTGGCCCACCAATGTAAAATGCAAAATTCAACCTCATCATCATATTCAAATTCCGTGTTCAAATATTTTTCAAATTCCGCATTAGAACCGCTTCCTCTAGAGCGCTTTCTATTTCCATAAAAAGAAGTCAAAAAAGAGTTGTCCGTTTCGCTAGTTTGACGAGGAGGAGCCTCACTTGTACTAGCACCACCATAAATTGAGTTGTACTCTTTAAAAACATTTAAAAATTCATTTTTCGCATCGGACAATATTTGATCAATATTTGGAAAACGGGGATCATTTGCATCAAACAATTTTTGATAGTAATATGTAAGAAGTTGTTCCAAACCATCCATTCTAACCCTTGGATCTAAAATTTTTGCAATTAAAAAAATACTTGGAATTGTCTCAAAATATTTCAACCATTTTTCCTTCATGCTAACAATGGCTGGACCAATTATGGGATCATCTTTAAATTCACAAAATGTACCCGAAATAATAGTACTATGATCAACAACTAAGTTAGAAGTAGGATAATACGTACCGGATAACATGACAGTGGCATCCTTGAAAATTTTCAACAATTTGATCATGCTTCCACAAGCATTCCATTGATGAGAAAATAGGGGGTATTTGTAACCAACGGAAGACAAAAACAAGCAAATTTGTTCCTTATAAAGAAAAGAATCCGCTAAAAGTTTATAGGTAGAATTCCACCTAGTTGTAACATCCATTGAAAATTTTTTGGGACGGATATCATTTGCCTTGCAATAGTCTCTCCATTTTCTTTGATTGGAACTTTTTCTCATAATAAACTGTATACCTCGTTTAATAGGAATAATTGAATCTTGTAAAGCAGATAGACCATCTTGTACACATAAATTTAAAATATGACAAAAACATTTAATATGAAAAAATTTTCCACCTAATATCGATTTACAAATACCAATTAGTTCCGGTAAACTTGCAGTATTAGAGCTAGCATTATCAAAAGACATTGAAAAAATTTTAGTAACTAAATTATATTCTTGTAAAATACTTTGTAGTTTAAGTGCAATATTGTGTGCGGTATGCTCATCATCAAAATCTCTATATGCAATCAATCTCTTTTGAATGGTCCAAGAATTGTCAATCCAATGACAAGTTACTCCCATATAAAAATGTTCACAACGGTTATCACTCCATATATCCGAACAAATAGAAACTTGTTGAGATAAATTAGCAAATGTTTGTATTAAACCATATTTATATTCCCGACTATTTTTGCAATATTACGTGTGAGAGTTCTACGTGGTATTCTTTTTGCAGCGGGGTTAAGAGAGAGTTTAGCAAAATCTTCATAGAATTCATCATCGGCAAAACTAAAGGAAAGACATTTAACACAAACAAATTTTGCCATACCTCTTCTATGGTTTTGTTCACTATAATGAAATGTAGTGGAAGAAGAAGACGTACCTACTGCGCCCATCGAAGAAGTCGAAACTCCTTGGAGTTGTGTTTGAGTTGGATCTATGCCAAATTCGGTAGGATGATGAACTCGAACATGCTTGGTATAAGTGCCGTATCCATTGCCATCCTTCCAAGTATAAACATTTTCACAATAGTTACATATCACTTTCCAAACCTCCTCACCATGTTTGTCCACTCCGAGCTCCTTCCTAAAGTGACGAATAAAAATTGAGGACTTCGGTTCACGAATTTTAGGAGAAGGCGGTTGACCTTGTCGACCGCCTCCACGAAGACCGCGACCCCTTCCTCTTGGTGCAAGTGGTGGTAGGTTATGTGCATCACTTTCTTCAGTACTTGGAGTTCCTACATATTGTGGTTCTTGTGACATGAAAGGCGGTATTGGAAATTGTTGGTCTCCAACTTGAACCTCCTCCTCATCTTCTAAATTTTTCCATTCATTTCTCCCCGCCATTCCCCCATCATAAAAGGGAATATCATTTGGAATTGGTGGTGGTGGTGGTGGTGGTGGTAGTCGAGAAGATGAAGAAGGTTGGTTGTTTTTGCTCTTGCTACCCGTTTTTTTTGTTAAGTTTCTAAGGAAAGAAGACATGATGGTGTATTGGTGATTTGGTGTGTATGATGAGTGATGAGTGATGATGACTATGAAAATGGATGAAAATATGAAAAATGAGGATGGAATTATGGATTATGGAATATGAATGTTGGTGAGTGATTTGAGGCTTTGATCTTGAGACTTGAGAGTTAAGAACTTAAGAGAGAGTTAAGAGAGAGTAAAGATTAAGAGAGAGTTAAGAGAGTTTTGTGAAAATAAAATGGTGGAGGTGAATTTGTATTTATAGGTGAAAGGTAAGGATTGTTTTATTTTTTTATTTATTTTTAATTACTGAAAATTGTCTAAAAAGTCAAAAAAAAGGGCAAATTTGACTGAAAAGGTGAAAAAAAACGGGCAAATTTTTGATTTTTTTTGAATTTTCTGAAAAAACCGCCGGTTCCCCGGTTCCGAACCGCCGGTTCCCCGGTTCCGGTTCTCCGGTTCCGGTTCCGGTTCCAAAACCGGCGGTTCCACGGTTTTCAAAAAGTAGGAACCGAGATTGAACCGGGAACCGGCCGGTTCCGGTTCTCGCCGATTTCGGTTCTGCCGGTTCCGATTCCGGTTCGGTTCTCCGGTTTCGCCCGATTCCGATTTCGATTTGCCCATGTCTAAGTAAAAGTAGTAAAAATCCACGTGTCATGTACACATATGCACAAAGATCTCCCAACCTACGGAGCTGCCAAATTGGAATAAACATAACCCCGGCAAAGAGGTCGTGCCCATAAGTGGGATTTTGAAGAAAGCATGGCCCCTGAAATTCAGGTTTATATCTCTCAATTAAATTATTAAACCTAATTTTAATAATTAATTGTTCTGAAGACAAGGTTGGGAATGACAAGTTGACTCCCACTTCTAACCTTTTTTTTTAATTTTTTAAAATTATTTATGGAGTGGGATTCTTGTGTGGCAAATTGTACTAGTTTTTATTCTTGTAAAAAAGCATAAAATTAAGGAGTTGCTTAGCTTAGCTAAACTTCTATGTTAATCATTGTCAAGAATTAGTATTCTAAACATGAATTATGATGACGCCACAGCTTTTCGGGGTCAGGAGCGGTTCAAGGATATCTGGCTAGGATATATTTGGTGGTTTTGTGTACCTAGATCACAACACAAACAAGCACCGTTAAGGTCAAAGTTGGATGTTACTCCAACTCAGGCCCTCGGGTGTGAGAGTAAGAATACTGAGTAATAAGGCTTTGAATACCTTTGGAGTGTGTGTGTGTTTTGGTTTAGAGAGTAAAAGAGCTTACTCAATTGTATATGGAACTTACCTTGCCCAAGGGGGTAAAGGCCTTCTATTTATAGGCAATGCCATGGTGCCAGTTGAGGTAAGCAATGAGATCAGCCCTAGGGGGCACTTTGGTATTTGACCAGCTACACGTGTCCGCAGCTAATTGGTCCTGTCAGGGAGGGAACATTGACTGTCCAGGGGACATGGCTGAAAGGGACATGAGCCACAGAGCCTGGCTTATCGCATTAAATGGAATAGTAGGCGCTGACCGAGCCGCATTGAATGCGTGATGGGGAGCGGCAAGTGGCTCTGTCGAGCCAAGCTAACTTGCTCGCAAGGCTTGACATTAACCGGGAAGCGATGTGCCCGCGGTCAACGCTGCGCCCGCAGCCAAAGATATATGACGCGAGCACGGTTGATGCGGGCATGACTTATGCGGGCACGGATCCAATGAAAGGTGGTCCCAATGGTCCTCGAAGAGGGTGATCGCGAGGAGGGACACGATCTTGACCACAAGGGCCTATTTGTCCGCGGTCTCCCCTCCAAAGGTCTAGGAACCGCCACGTCCACCGGTTCCTTGGACTAGACCGAGCGCGGGCCCGGTCCAGTGATCCGGGCTCATCAATGGCCCCTAGCTCCAAGTGTGATTATTTATGGTCCGAGTGAGGAGCTACTAGAAGCTCGGCCCGCCTCACCGCTCCTCGCGCGAGCACCGGTGTTAGCGCTTTTGTAGCCGCCCGGCCCTACGGGCCTATGGGAACGTTCGGGAGGCACCGAGTGGTGACACGTGGTCCCTTGCATGGCGTGCCTCCCGGTTAACAGTGGGCCCTCGCGAGATGAAAAGACGGGTTAGTGGTACATCGTGGGTACGTGTCGCTCATCCAAGGGGGTAATAAATGCAAAAGGCATTTAATTTTTGAATTTTCAAACGTTTGGAAACGGTTCAGTCCGAGGTAGGATTTGTGGGCTAATTAATACGGGTTAACGGGTTAACCCGCATAGGTAGGCCTTATAAATACCAAACCCTTAAACCTCAAACCCTTTTACCGTTTCCAAACCTTCAGAGAGCTTTTGAGAGAGAAATCTTGCTTTGCGAAATCCAAGCTAGTGCTTTCCGAATCCCTTTCTCAATCCTTCTCTCGTAAGTATTGGGTGCTTTTCTTCTTCATCTCCTTCTATTTTTCTTTTCTGAGTTTTGAACGAGATGACCACTCGTGAATTTG
This sequence comes from Adenophora triphylla var. japonica, assembly GCA_022495995.1. Classification (NCBI taxonomy): domain Eukaryota; kingdom Viridiplantae; phylum Streptophyta; class Magnoliopsida; order Asterales; family Campanulaceae; genus Adenophora; species Adenophora triphylla. The sequence goes on from JAFEMH010003733.1 coordinate 28,545, forward strand.
GACCCCGCCGTCCCGTAGAACTAGGAGATGGAGCCACCCTGATGTCTTCGCCGTTTGTAAAAGACCGGGGGATTTTTAGGAAGGTAGGTTTGGGGTGGCTTAGGCTGTCGCTTGGGCGCTTCGTATTTCGTAAGAAAGCAGATTGGGGCCGTTCGTCCCACCCCGGCCATGGGAGGGCAAGAAAAATATATATATAACCGGGATGTACCGTGTTGGGGGATCACCGTAGGCTAAGAAACTTTGTAATGGGGGTTTTCAGGTGTGTTTCCCCGCGAGAGAGATCGTGCTCGAACGCCGTTGAACTTGTGAGGAGAGCGATCCGTGTCCCCGAACGTATAACCGATTGGGAGAAGTGTGAGCTAATGGACCCCGAACAAACCAATGCTTTGCTGGGCACCGGCACGGCACAGACCTGAATGACCCCCTGGATGTCCTGCCCCTGAGGACTGTATTTCCCAACGTGGTGCCCGCGGCCCCTGGGACTGCTAACCCAATTGATCTGAGCAGTAGCGAGGAGCTGGAGCCTCTGAACTTTGAGACTACTGGATCTGGTGAGGTTGAATCGGGGATGGCCCCTGCCCGTGGTGACCCCACCGGTCTCTTTGGCTCCTCGAGCTCGGAGACCGAAGAGGATGACCCCGAGGAGGGGGATAGGAGGGCAGCGGGGACCTCCAAGAAGGTCGCTGAGACCACAAATATTGTGGATGCCTTCGAGAGCTCTGACTCCGAGGAGGAGGAGGAAGTGAATGTGGCCCCTGCCCGGAACAAAGGCAAGAGGCCAGCTAGGGAGGTGAATCCTGGCCGTGGCCGTAAGAAGGCCAAGGAGGTGGCCACCATTGATTGGGAGGAGGACATATACGAAGTGTATAATGTGGACCGCAACGCCTATCGTGTCCGCACCTTAGGACATGTTCATCTGAAGGACAAGGACAAACTGCGGCCAGAGACGGTAGCTGATGTCCGCGAGGACAATAAGGCCTGCATTTTTTATGGAGCCCAGTTTGAGAACGGATTGAGGCTGCCCCTGGACCCCTTCTTCTATTTTTTCCTGGAGTTTAACTCCTGCCTGCCCATGCACCTGACTCCCAATGCCATCCGGGCCATTGTCTCTTTTATCGCGGTCTGCAGATTCCAAGGCCATGAACCTACCCTGGCCGGGCTTTACGCTTACTACCGTAACTGTGATCGCCCGCAATATTTTGAGTTTGAAGGCCAGGAATTATTCTACCCGAACCTTCTCTCCTCCCTCAAATAAATTTGACCAATGGAACCAAAGGGACATCTTGGTCATTGAGTCTAGGTTTGGATGGCCCTTCTCAAAACCCTCAAATCCAGTCCCGATGAAGGTGGCCGCGAGTAGCTATCCAGACCCTTCCTCCGCCGATACCCTGCGCTGTGCCCTAGAAATACTCGGCCCAAGATTTGGAGAGCGGGGATGAGCCCGTATATGACGTGGGCGCCATAGTGGAGGATGAGCCTCTACCGATCTACTCGGGGTGGCTCCTCGCAGGAGGGCGCCCTCATGCCCCCTGCAGTAGTAATAGAGCCTCCGCCCGCGACCCGATTGGCGGGTGCACGAACATTACCAGTTCGAGGCGCATCGTAAGACCTGTATGCTGGGCGCGGAGTGCGATCCCCCCGAAATAATTGGTCTCTGATTCCACTATGAAACTGTTTTGCCAATTTACTTTGCTTTTGATTTTTTGAACTGCTTTGCTAACCATTTTTCTTTCCCTCCAGAGTAGATCCGGACCTGTACAACTTCTGATGGCCCCTCCACTAAACGCTGCTCAACTGAAGGCCGAAACATGAAGGCCAACAAAGAAGCCGCCCGAAGAGGCGTAATGAGATGGGAGGAGTTTCGAAAGACAAGACCGTGCGCTCATGAGCAGAAGACCGGGATACTCGCCCGCTCCTGTGATCATTCTCAAAACCGGAACCTCGCCTCCACCTCCCCGGGGTCCTCCACCACCCACCGCCGTCCGGCGTCATCTCCTCGGCCGCACTATTGCCTCCGGGCATAATCGGGAGCAATCCAAGAAGAGACCCGAGAGATGCGGATCTCGGCGCACAGGAGAGGTCCTCCAAGACCCGTGAAAGTGGGGGATACCTCTGTTCGCAGCCCCCGTCGGGCCGACACCGCTTCTACCACCGCTCCCAACCGCGGGGACACCGCCAATAGCCTACCCTATCTCCTCACTGCCACCCGCGAGGAGGCATGGGAGAAAAGGAAGCAGTGGGGACGTGCCCGCCATTACCGGGGTGGACTCGTATGCCCTGGCCCGCCCAAAATTCTCGCGGGCATTGGGCCGATCAACCGGCTCTTCGCCCCGACTTCTACCACCAGTGGGCCGAGAAGGAGAACGCATCGCCCACGATGGGGACATTGGGGTTGCCCTTACCGAGGTAGGGACCTTTCCTCCGGCTTCCTCACTTAGCTTTTGATGTTCCACCTAATCCGACTTTCTTCCTCGCAGTGGGCAACAAGGCCACGAGGCTCCGGAGACTTGCGGCGGCCCTGTCCGCCGAGATTGCCGGTAATACTATGACTTTGGCGGGCAAACTCCGCGAGTGGAGCAGCCCAGGAAAAGGTGGGTACTCGAGCTCCCTCCCGGATGCCAAGGAAAAGGAGCTCACCACCAAGGAGTCCGATCTCGAAGGGCTTCCAGAGAGGGTGACCGAGCCGGGAGCAGAGCTTAGAAAAGGCAAAGGGTCACGAATGAGCTCCGCGGGCACAAGACCAAGCCGGAGCAAAGAAATGAAGAGCTCGCAACCAAGCTAGGAGCCGCGGAGGAGTCGGTCGGACTCCCGGGAGGCTAAGGCCGATGAGCTCTCCGAGAAACCGCTACCTCTCACGCAGCTTTGAGCCGGAGAGGGAGAGGATGCCGGCAGAGGCTCGCAAAGAAGCCGCTGAGGAGTATAAGAGCTCGATCAGCTTACCGCGGAGCGCCCGGCCCAAGATGAGGCCGAGTCCGGACACACGTATCCGGAATTTCGCGGCCACTGGCAGTTCTCTGTACAAGAGCTGGCCGTTATTGGCTCGGTTGTTGCTACCGATGAAGAGTGCTTGCCCGGGCACGCCTTAGTTCCCTTGTCCGAGGATGAGGTCAAAGGCTTGGAGCTGTCCGCTGCGGCCTCCTTGCCTCCTGTGGCAGAGGTGACTGCCCTTAGTCTCATAGCCGAGCTGGATGATCTGCGGTTCGGGGAGAACCCTATTTCTCTCGGGGATGCCCTGGCTCAGGTTCTTCCAAATGGGCCGCCATAGAGACCTATTTCTACGCGGCTCCGGCTCCAGCCTCCGCCGAGCAACAAACCGCTCCTACCACCGAGGTGACTCAGGAGACCCGCCCTGCCTTCCCAACTCCGGACTCCGGCGCACGGGGGTGCGGCGCCACCGAGGAGCCGGGAGTGGGCACTCGATGGAGCGGCGAGTCGAGAGCCCAAGGAGAATGCTCCCTCAGTATAGGATTTTTGTTTTTTTCTTTTTGTAATAGTGTAGGACCCTTTGTAATAGTGTAGGAATTTTGTAAATACTTCCTCATCTTTAATAGAAGAATTTTTCTCCACTTGGCTCCTGTATTTTTATCTTAATTGCTTGTCTCGTAGGCTATTTTGAGTAGTTTGGCAATCTTCGAGCATCTTAATACTTGCATTCTTGCCTTACCACTTTTTCCAGCTTTTTTGACTTGCAATTAACTTTATACTCTCCTTCTGCGGGCAGCAGCTTAGTAGGCCCTCTTGCCCGCATTTTTTGAGTTTTCCTAACTCTTTATTCAAAACCCTTAGGTTTTTGTGAGAGTCGACCTTATTCTTCTATGATCGCGTTTGTTTAGCCTTGTGGCAAAGTTAGGGGTCTTGACCCCGGTTGTCTATTTGGCTTTGTTAAACTAGTTTGATCACTCTCTTCCATTTACACTTATTCCCACCTTGCGAGCCGTGGTGTAAGTCAAAAGTAGCCAAGGCAAGCATACTTTCATAGGGCATGCGAGAAGGTGGCCGTGAGGCTATTTTCCGCGCAATGTAAAGGTAGGAGCATATTTTAGCATAGAGGCCCTTTAACCCCGGCATCTGTATCCCCTTATTGGAGGTTCTCACTTATTTGACCCTTTATTCAAAACTCCCTAAGGTTTTTCGTGAGGGTCTCGTGGCGATCCAGTGAACGGGCTTATATGTAGGCCTTTGTCACATACAGCATGCGAGTAACGGCCCTAACGAGGTCCTTCGCGCAATTAGTGGGTCCGGACTTCGTGTCGTTGTCCCCACTAGAGTCCGTAGGCACGGGCATCATGGCCTTTGTACCTACGTTCATCTATATCCACTTATTCTTGGTGGTGTCACGCGAGCGGGGAGGGAGTCCTCCCCGCGATCACAGACGGATCGTAATGGATCTTTGTACATATATAGGCATGCGGATCCTTAGATCTTTGCGCATCGCAAGTAGGAGCTCATATGTTGGCTCTTGAACTCACCGGCATCCGCACGCGGGCATCCACCTTAGCTTTTGAGGCCGGTGGGAATTGATTTTTGCATCAAAATATGATGATAACTTCTTCCTTATATATATATAGTCTATACTCCTTCCAAAAATTACAAAGACTTCAAAAGAAGTATCTCTTAAGGTGGTCGCTATTCCAGGAGTGCTTAAGCTCTTCTCCCTCTTTGGTCGCAACATATAGGTGCCCTCTTTGACTATCTTTGTAACCTCATATGGACCTTCCCATTTCGGGGACAAACTTGTTGAAACCGGGTTGGGTCCCTTGACCTCTACGCTTCGAGTACCCAGTCTCCAACCGAAAAACTCCTTTTATTTACTCTTTTATCATGGTGCTTCTTCGCTTCGTTTGTAGTTCACCATTTTTTCATGTGCCCGCATTCTCTTTCCTTCGAGATCGTCCAGTCACACCTTCGTTTGCCTCGTTTTGAGACTCCGTCGAAGTATGTGACTCTGTACGAGGGTAGGGCTACCTCAACCGGAGCCATTGCCTCCGACCCATACGTGAGCGAGAAGGGAGTTTCTCCCGTAGAATTTCTTATCGTGGTGCGGACAACCCACAATGCGATGCGGAGCTCGTCCAACCAACGTCCTCCTCGTCCTTCCAAATTTTTCTTTAAGGCGGTTAGGACTAGCTTGTTGCAGCCTCGGCTTGACCATTTCCCCGAGGATAGGCAATCGCGGACTTACGGTGTTGCGCACCTTCATTCTCACACATTCGGCGTTGAATTTTGCGGAGAATTGGGTGCCATTATCTCGAAATTATTGCTCTGGGAACCCCAAATCGACAATAGATGTGGTCGTGGACAAAACTGATAGTGTTATCCTCGGAAATAGTGGCCAAGCCCTTTGCTTCCGTCCACTTGGTAAAATAATCCACGGCCACCACAAAGATACTTCGATGCTTCCTCTAGCAGTTGGAAATGGTCCAATAAGATCTATCCCCACGTATCAAACGGCCACGATGGTACCACCAAAGTCTGCTTTCCGTTGATGGTAGTCTAGGGACGTCCGCAAATCTCTCGGCACTTATCACATTTTCTAACATACTCCCGCGCATCCCTTCTCATTGTGGGCCAAAAGAATCCTTGGAATTTGATCTTGTCCGAGAGGGTGCGAGCACTGGATGTCCGCCACAAACTCCTTCATGAACCTCATAGAGTAAGTTGGTGACCATGTGAGTCTTAACACATCTTAGTAAAGGCTTGGTGAATGATCGCCGAAAAGCACCCCATCGAGGACGAGGTATTTCGCGGACACCGCTTACGATGGCTCTAGCCTTTACCGGATCCTCTGAGGAGGGTTTGCTTCTCGATGTAATCCTTCATTTCATCCACCCAAATTCCTTACTTGATCCTCAATATTGCTTATCTCGTATTCGATCTATAGCGGGTCTCTCCGTGAATTCAATCTCGGCAATTTGTCTCCAACTCACCAATTTCTTGCTCGGTTATTCTTGAGAGGAGGTCGGCTTCCACATTGTCCTCTCTCATGACTTGGTTCACTCATAGTAAGTGAAATTTTTGATGAGGGTTTTTGCAAGGTCACAAGATCTTGAGTTAGTACTGGGTTGATAGTATCATACTCCCCCTAATTTGATTAACTATGAGCCGAGAGTCACTATTGATCTCAATATTACGAACTCCCAAGTCTCTTGCCGCCTCCATGCCCGCTATGATCGCTTCATATTCGGCTGATTGTTTGATGCCTCGAACTTGAACCTCAAGGCCCTCATGAATTTCTCCCAGCAGGCGCAATCGAAGTATGCCCGCTCCACCGATTAACTTGCTCGCGGAGCCGTCCACATATAAAGTCCACACCTCTTCGGACGCTCCCTTGGTTGAACAATTTACGTGCTCGGGCTTTTGGGTCATCTTCGATTACGCTCGCTTTCTTTTTCCGAGGTCGCCGTCCGCCAATTTGAATGATGATTCTACTACAAAATCAACTAAGGCTGCGCTTTGATTGTCTTTCTCGGGAGTAGGTGATGCGGAACTCGGTGAGCTCTATAGACCAAGCTAGCATTCTCCCCAGGGACTCGGTTTATGTAAAACCTTTCTAAGCGGGGCCTCGGTTAGTACGGTTATAGGATGTGCGAAAAGTAGGCTCTTAATTTTCGAGCGAGATACAAGCAAGGCGTAAGCTAACTTTTCTATATTAAGATAACGCCCTTCTACGGCGGACGGTGCCTTACTTACATAATAAACTGGTTTTTGGGAGTTATTCTCCTCCCTCACAAGAACATTTGCACTCTTGCCCGGATCGATACGGCTAAATATAGAAAAAGCTCCTCTCCGAGACATTCTTTGAGTAGAGGTGGCCGCCCGAGGTATGTCTTGACTTCTTCAAAGCCCGATGGCACTCGGTGCTCCATGTAAATTCATCGACTCTCTTCCCCCTTTGAGAGTTTTGAAGAAGGGGAGGCATCTCTCTGGCGACCGCGAGATGAAGCGGCCAAGTGCGGTGATGCGACCATTGAGTTTTTGTACATCCTTCACGCAGCGGGGAGGTTTCATGTCTAATAGGGCCTGAATTTTCTCTGGATTAGCCTCTATCCCTCTTTGGTTGACCATGAATCAGGAACTTGCTCGCCTTGACCCCGAAAGCGCACTTAAGGGGTTTAGCTTCATCTTTGTTGCGGCGCAAGTTTTGAAGGTTTCCTCCACATCGAGCTCGTGGGAGTTTTCCTTAGTTTTTATGACCATGTCGTCAATGTAGGCCTCTAGATTTCTGCCTAGTTGGTTTTAAAGACCCAGTTGACCATGCGCCGATATGTGGCTCTGCATTTTTAGCCCGAAGGGCATCATAGTGTAGCGGTATGTCTTGCCGCGGCAATGAAGGCTACGGAGCGGACATCTTCGGGAGCCATCTCGGATGCGGTGGTAGCCTGGAATAGGCATCAATGAAGCTTAGAACCCCGTGTCCGGCTATAGAATCCACCAATCTGTCTATGCGAGGAAGAGGAAGCAATCTTTGGGGCATGCCTTGTTGAGATCGGTGAAATCAACGCACATCCTCCATCTGCCATTGGATTTCTTAACCATGACCACATTGGCCGGCCAGCTTGGGGTAGGAGATCTCCTTTATTATCCCCGCTTTTAGCAACTTTTCCACCTCTTCCTTGATGGCAATCTCTTTCTCCGGGAGAAATATACGGATTTTTGGTGAATGTTTTTGAAAGAGGGGTCATCGTTGATTTTATGGAGGATCACGTCCTCGCGATGCCTTGCATATCTTCCACCCTCCAAGCGAACACATCGCAATTTGCTCTAAGGAACTCAATAAGTATCCTTCTTTCCTCGTGAATTTCCAAACCCCAACCTTAACTGTTTGCTCGGGAAGTGGGGATTGATTACCACCTCCTCGAGCTCGTCGTTAGGTTGAAGGTCGCTGATTTCACGATTGTGCAGGAGTCAATGACAATAGTTGGGGGGTTGACTGAGCTTCGGTCGGCGTTGCCGTTGAATATATGATATCGCGGTCAATTTCCCCTCTATTCCTCGATCAATATATCCTCCTCAACAGGCGGCCAACCGCTTTGATTTTCGCTCATCTTGAGCTCCACCTTTGTGGAATGGAAAGAAAGCATGCCAATTGGTACGGGTGGCGGCGGGAGTGCAAGGGCTTTCCCCTTTGTTGACTTGTCCTCGCCTTTTCCCTCTATTATTTTGTCACTTGCCCTCTATCTCGCGGCAGATGTCGGCCTTTCTGTTCTTTCCTTTTTTCCTCCGGTGCTCGGAGGAATCTCCCTGGCTGGTTCTTGATGGTAGCAACCCCGCCTGGGTGTTAAATTTCACCCTTTGGTGGGGACGGACGCAACTATTCCCAATTCGGCTGAGCGATCACGCCGAGAATGGCATTGTATTGGGAAGGAAGATCGACCACCATGAAAGTTATCTTGGCCGTCTTACGCATGGGTTTTCCCCGATAGCTACGTCAAACACAATCGTCCCCTTTACCACTTACAGGCGTGGTTTGTGAAGCCTTCGAGCATGCCCGCATATGGAGTGAGATGTGCTTAGTCATTCTCATTCCAATCAAAGTATGGTAGTAAAGTATGTCGCGGGCAGCTCCAGTATCTACCAACACACGGCCTATGTTTGCCGGTTGATTCTCATTACGAGGGTGAGTGGGCTGTGTGGAATGAAAAAGGGTGGAGGCAAGTTCGCTCCTTTTGAACCCAATTTCCGGCTCTTCCTCCGGGGCCGGGCGGGGATGGAAAAAACCTTCTCTAACGTCCGAATTTGGAGAGACAAGCGCCTACCAGTGGGAGGCTCCTCCCCAATGAAGTTAATGTCGTAGTCCCCAAAATCGTCATCATTATTATCTCTTTCATTCCTGTCGGTCCCCGGGTGTGTCGTGCCGCCGCCGATCATTGTTATTGGGGGCGATATTGTTTCCACTTAACCCACTTGGTTAGCTCCCGTTATTAATTTTCTGTTTGGATTACTCGCTTGGTGGAAACAATCCTCGATTCCGTGCCCGTGGTCGTTGTGAAACTCACGGAAATTTAAGTCTACTCCTCTCATTTGGCTTTCGAAGCATGGGGGAGGAGGAGGAAAGTCTGAAGCTCTCATGATCACCACCCTTGGGTCGGTGAGCTCTGTATAAAGCTGTTTCGGCCACGGCCTTTTGAGCCTTTACGATCCCCGGCCTCTGTTTTGCCACGATTATTGGCATGAGCGGGCTCGGGGTGGTCTCCTGGACTTGGCTTATCCTTTCTTTCGCGAAGCTCGTGGAGCGGGCACACTAGGCTCTTCGGCGGAGGCAATGGCCGATGCCCTTTCATACATTTCCTCATTTGATTTAGGTTTCTTTGGAGGCAAAATTCATTTTGAGGAAGGAGTTCGAGGCCGCCTTCAAAACATAGTCCGATGTCCCCCTCGTCCGGTCCACAATCTCCTCGCTCACCTTCTGAACCGGGATATATAATCCTTTGTAGGCTCATTTGGTGCACGCTTGACACGGACAAGATCTGTCTTTGGTCTAGCGGGCACGCACCTTCCAGCAAAGGCATTGAGGAAGAGGACTACGAATCGACTAAATGATTTGGATACACCGGGGCTTGAGGGCTAGCATCCAAGATAGGGCCTTGCCGGTGAAGGTCGCAGCCAAAAGCTTTGCACATCACCGACTCATCCGCGGAGAATAAAGCCATCGGCCCTCAAATCTTCCCATATGACTCTTGGCATTTTTGGATCCGTCATAGGTGTCCATGCAGGGGGTTTGCCCTTCGGATCGGTGCCCGCGCAATTTTATCGGCGAAGGCGTCCATAGTGCGGCCACACCACAGGCGGCCTTCGATGGGTTTCCCACATCTTCGCATGAATTCCACAAACTCGGGGTTCGATCATCAACCTTTTGCTTTTTAGCCCGTGGAGTCACGGCCTTCTCATGGCCGGAGCCAAGGGTGCGGCTTTGGACTTCGCACGGTGATTTGGTGTGCCTCTTCCCCCTTTCCTCGCTATCATCTACATGCACCACACTCCGTCCTCCGGCCCGTCCGCGCTCAAGGGTGGGTCAACCCGGTTTGCCCCACACTTGACTAGCAAGCGAGTGTGCGGGAGCTCGTTGGGAGAACCTTTGTGATCCTTGAGGAGCTGTAGCCCTCCATTGGCCTCTATTTCAAATATTTCCATCTCCGCGTCGTTGATGGCCATGGCTTCCGCGACCGGTTTGGATTTGGAGGCTAGGATTTCCTTCCTTCTCGGGATGCATTGCAGGGAAAGTGGGGTGGTCGGATTGGTGTTTTTTATGCGAGCTTGGGGAGTTTTGGGCTAGTGTTTAGTAGGGCTTGGGCTTTCTCAGCACGTGCTTCCTCGGTTAACCGGTGGAGAGCTCGTTGAGTGGGGATTTTTGAGGCCGAGAATGGGCCCCCATTACATTGAAGACGAATTGGTTTGCCTTTCCCTATTGTTATTGGAGGGTTCGGCTTGGTTTTCCTCCTCTATGGTTAAATGGCCGACATTTTTTAGAATTTGAGACATGTCACGAAAGGTGAAGATAATCGAAAAGAAGTGTCTTTTGACAGGTTAGTTGTTTAGACTACGGGGTGTGTCTGAAAACAAAAGTTTTAAATGGGAAAAACTTAGTGACGTAAAATAGAAGAGCCTTTCGGCACTGAATTTGTTTAGGACACGTGAGGTGCCTTGAAAACAAAAGATTTATAACGAGAAACGAAAGAAAGTCGGTTTCCCGGCAATGGAACCACTGATGACGCCACAGCTTTTCGGGGTCAGGAGCGGTTCAAGGATATCTGGCTAGGATATATTTGGTGGTTTTGTGTACCTAGATCACAACACAAACAAGCACCGTTAAGGTCAAAGTTGGATGTTACTCCAACTCAGGCCCTCGGGTGTGAGAGTAAGAATACTGAGTAATAAGGCTTTGAATACCTTTGGAGTGTGTGTGTGTTTTGGTTTAGAGAGTAAAAGAGCTTACTCAATTGTATATGGAACTTACCTTGCCCAAGGGGGTAAAGGCCTTCTATTTATAGGCAATGCCATGGTGCCAGTTGAGGTGAGCAATGAGATCAGCCCTAGGGGGCACTTTGGTATTTGACCAGCTACACGTGTCCGCAGCTAATTGGTCCTGTCAGGGAGGGAACATTGGTATCCGGGGGACATGGTGAAAGGGACATGAGCCGTGTAGCCGGCTTATTGCATTAAATGGAATAGTAGGCGCCGGGTGAGCCGCATTGAATGCGTGATGGGGGAGCCGGCAAGTGGCTGTCGAGCCGGTAAGCTAACTTGCTCAGTAAGGCTTGACATTAACCGGGAAGCAGCATGTGCCCGCGGTCAACGTTGTGCCCGCAGTCAAAGATATATGACGCGAGCACGGTTGATGCGGGCATGACTTATGCGGGCACGGATCCAGCGAGCAGGGTCCCAATGGTCCTCGAAGAGGGTGATCGCGAGGAGGGACACGATCTTGACCACAAGGGCCTATTTGTCCGCGGTATCCCCTCCAGCGGTCTAGGAACTGCCACGTCACTGGTTCCTTGGACTAGACCGAGCGCGGGCCCGGTCCAGTAGATCCGGGCTCATCAAATTAAGTACCTTACGCTTCGATTATTAGCATTGTATAAGTGCTTAACGTACTTATATTATACTAATTTAATCATAGATTAATGAGATAATTAGCTCGGTTTTAAACATAACATTAGTGTGACTTGCACGTGATAGACGACCAAGAAACAAGAAGGAAAAGGATTTTTGAGTGTGGTCACCACTTATATTTGTCACATCGAATCATCGGGTTATTTGAAACCTAAAATATTTATGTACCATTTGGAGAAATTTATACAAAATGTGTTGCAGCAGTATTATACATCGAAAATTAACTAGCTAATTATTGACTATATAAATAAAGATCCTCTCATTTGTTTTTCATTATCAGCTCTTATTCAGACCTGAATGAGTGGGTGCATCAAACATAATACAATTCAGACTGTTTTTTTTTTCTCTATTCAGATTCGAATGCCTCTTATTTTTCATTTAATTTTCAGATATACGAATATCACTTATTTGCCTCTTAATTGAATTTTTTCATATATATCTATTCTATAAACTCGTAATTTCAAAAATACTCAACTCAAACACTAGATCTACAACCATTCATCTCATCTCTCTACTCCATTAAATGTCGTAACCCTAATTTGAGATGTAAATTCCGATGAATATTCAAACAGTTTGAGTAATTCAGAAATCAGTGTTCAGACGCTACTTCTTATCAGTTCAATCAAATTTAGACATGAAATCAGATTTCAGCACTTAACACTTAAAAAAATCAAACGCCACCTTAGTCATTTCTCTTATAGTCAATTGATTTTGAGATGAAACCTCAAAATTTATAAAAATGTTTTTCCATTTCTCGTAAAATCGAATATTTAAGGCCTTGTTTGCCTTTACAAGTTCGAAGAAGGCCTAAGACTTTAGTTCATTTTTCATGGGGAAAATTGAAAATTTAGGCATTGTTTGCCTTTGCTCCATGTCTCACGGGATTTGAACTACTGCAACGCTTCGTAAAGGTAAAACATTTATACTACTTGTAAATATTTTACATATATAAATATTTCACTATATATGTAAAATATTTGTAATAGTTATGATATAAAATATTTTCATAGTTCTTTTATTTACGATAGTGTCATCTACACATTTCAAATATTTACATAGCAAATACTTCAAAATATTTTACATTTCGTAGTGATTTTTTTTTATAAAATAGCAATTAAAAATTACGAAAAGAGCGCTGCTACAAATTTTGGTTACAACAGTTCCAAGTCTGTCTCTCGCTGTTCAACCTTTTAAAAGTGTTTTTTTGCATTCTTGAATCATGATCATAAACATCTAAGACAAAAACTCATGTGAGAACAACAATACCCGTCTCATTCATGAGACGGGTCGGATCCATGACCATGACCCGCCCAAGAATACCCGTCTCTCTTTATACGTAAACGCAGAGCAGCGGGAATCGTCTTCTTCAACCCAAGCTTCCCCTTCTCCGGCCAAACCTTCACCTGATTCCTCCCTTTAATCAACCGGCGACCTCCTCACCCAAACCAGCCGGCGACCCAAGCTCCCCAATTGCACCGATCCAATCTCTGCCTCAATCAATTCCTCACCATTGTTCCTCACCTTCAGCTGGGTTCTCCTTCTCCGACCCAATCCTCTTCCTCCGAGCTCTCCCTCCTCAACCAGAACAGCAAGACGCAAAGTCTCTCTCTCTCTCTACCCGGAGCTTCTCTCTCTCTCTCTATCAGTCGGCAACCCAAAACAACACCGCCTTATCCCCTGTTCTAAACCCATTTAACGGTGACCGCCTTCACCATTCTCTCTCTCTATGCAAACCCCACAAATCTACCCTCTCTCACAAACTATTGACGATTCTTGTTTCTTTTAAATTTTTAAATTTTGTTTTTTTAAAAGTTTTAAATTTTGTTTTTTTTTTTTTCGTTTTGTGAAAAGTAATACAGTTACTATAACATAATGTAATGATTGTATGCATATAAAGTAATAGTTTGTATACATTAAAGTAATACATATATACAGAAAAGTAATAGTGTTTTTTCCTATGTTTTTTTCGTTTGGCAAAAGTAATACTTATTTTAACTAAAATGTAACAAACTTGTTATTTATATGTAATAGTATTTGTTTTCAAACAATAAGTTACAATGAGTTCAAATTTATCATGATACATGTAAAAGTATTACATTATCTATAGAAATATGTCAAAGTGTTACATTTACTTTTATAAACTATTACATTCATATACATAAGTTATTTCATTTCAAATGTAATACATATAGTTTGTATTACATTTGAAAAAATGGGTAAAAACGAGCTTTTATTTTTTTAAAACAGGTATTACGTTTACTTATGAACAATGTTACTTTATGTATACAATCATTATATTAAGAGATGGTAACTATTACTTTTTCTAAACGTAATACCTGTTTTAAAAGGCATGAGCTGTCACTCATGGATCGACCCGTCTCATGCATGAGACGAATCTTCTTGTTCTTACAGGAGACCAACTCAACATCTAATTATCCTATATACAAAAAGCAATCGAAAAGTATGAATGATTCAATTCCAATTGCTAATTTATTTTGTTATTATGATAAGACAAAAAATAAAAAAAAGAAAAAAGAAAAAGAAGGTAAAGTGGGAAATTTCGCGTATGAACTATGAAACAACAAGGAGAAAAAGTTAAGGAAACCCCATATACATTGCAGGAACAAATGGGAACATTTAAAGTGATGATTAATGCCTTTTTAGACCCCATATTAATTAATTAATTAATTAATTTCCATACTACCAAATCCATTCGATTAATTATCTTAAGAATAATATTAGGGGCACAAAATAGTCATAAAATATTGCAAACAAAATTTTAGCTGTAATAATTTTGTTGGTATTTTTAATTAGAGTTTATTGGGTCCACTATTGATGCAATCAATAAAATATCGTCAATTCATTTTAAAAACAAGATTTTATAACTTTCTTTTGTATCTGTAGCATTGCTCTTATCTTCAAAGGCTAGTAGTATTCTATCTGGGAAATTAAATTATTAAAACAGCCTACCAAATGTTTCCCATTTTCGGGAAATTATATAGTAGTGGAAAATGTATTTTGAGCATAGAGTTGAAAATTTTGAAGAATCAATACATATTCCACTGACTTTCCAATGTTAACAAAAAAACTAAAAAAATATTTATAAAGTTTCCATACACGTTATATGTTTTAATTTCTCTTGTCGATGTATGTTTTATTTATTTTTATAATGTGTCTTGAATAATATAATTATGTCATAACTAATTTCTTATTTAAATAGACAATATTTATTTTGAAGTTATAAACTCAACATTTATTATGATAATTATTTGAACAGATATTAGATATGACATTTCTCAATGATGATAAACGACGGGCCGGTCCAATCCTGTCCGACCCGCCCGCTCAAGCTCTATTTCTTCATTTTGACTAGGGGTGACAAGTTGTACTCGACTGTATCAACCAACTCATATACCAATTCGTATCAATTATAATTGGTACAAAAAGTCGGTATACCGAACTCTTGGTACGATAGTACTATACCAATTGTGTCTAATTGGTTGGTACATGATACGCAAAAATGACTTCGATTGGTATACTAGTTGTACAAACTTTATTTATTAAAAATAATTATATATATAAGAATATAACATAAAAAAAAAAATCAAAACCTAAAATCTATTTTCAAGCGAACAAGCATCAATATTTAGATTACAATTTGGTGGCATTTATGAGGCATTTGCATTTCATTTACTGTTTTTAAGATTTTTTTATATTAAAATCCAAATCCTGGTGAGAACACTTAGAACATTATGGGTGCATGCAGGGGCGGAGCCAGGAATTGCTCGAGGGGGGGCAAGATTACACGGGGGTTCGGGGGCAGCGCCCCCGAAAAAAAAAATTTCGGGTCGGACAAGTAAAAAATGGGTCGGATCCGCCCATTTAACGCAAACAATTTATTAAAATAAATTACTCGTACAAAAAAGAAATTCAAATTTGCTAATTAAACTTGGGATAATAGGAAGTGAGACCAAAAACAAAAAAAATGGGAAAAACCTAACTAATTAATTAAGATTGAAAAAATGTGAGGAAATTAGGAGAAAGAGAAAAACAAAACTGTTAAGAGAAAGAAATGGAGAGAGAGAGAATAGCAAAGATGGAGGACAAATAAAATTAATTGAAAATGTAGGTAGCAGGTTCGAACATGGATTTAAAAGGAAACACCAAAGACTTTAACTTCACCCTTTCTACCACTGAACTGCATCACTCACTGGTATTAATCTTGAAGTTAATTATATATATACATATATAACAAAAAATATGGGGGGGGGGGCAAAAAAAAAAAATTCCACTGCATTTTCGCCGCCGGTGGGGGCGAGTGCCCCCGCCTGCCCCCGCCTGGATCCGCCCCTGGGTGCATGGTTGATCTTCTTGGTAGAGCTGGGCTTCTAATAGAAGCAAACAAGCTTATTAAAAATATGCCAATGAGACCAAATTCAGTTGTCTGGGTTCTCTTCTTGGTGCTTGTAGAGTTCATAAAAATGTGGAAATGGCTGAACTAGCAGTCAAAGATGTTCTTCAGTTAGAGCCATGAAACAGGACAGTGTACGTTCTTTTATGCAATATATACGCAGCTTGCAATAGATGGGAACACTTTCGTGAATTAAGAACAACAATGATGGATAGAGGAATCAAGAAAACCCCAGGTTGCAGTTTTATAGAGATTAATGGTTTTGTGCACGAATTTGTTGCAAGAGATCAATCACATTGTCAGTCTGACGAAATATATTCAAAGCTGGGATGATAACTGAAGCTATGAGAACACTTATTAAAATCCAAATCCAAATTAGAACAAGCATTAATATAAACATTGTTTATACCTTTTATCATAATGTTATTCTAATATTTTTTTTTCATGTTATTCATCTTTTGAAGGAGCCGAGGGGAATAGGAACTCTCAAACATCAACTAATTAACGATTGTGATTTTTGGGTTTCGAAGCTGTTACGTTTATTAATATATTATGTTCAATCAGCTGCTAATCTGTTTTTTTCTGAAACTAAAGTCTGTTTACTTCGTTGTATTCCATTATGATGTTTTAGTTTCAAGACTTTCTATAGTGATTTTGATCTTTTAGTTTCAAGACTTCTATTGTACTTGGGATTGTGATCTTTAAGATTCAAAACTTTTTGAGTTTCTGTAGTGATTTCTATTTACTTTATTGAATGTCTGTCATTGTATTCTATTATGTCAATTCATTTGTTCATAAATTTCATGCTATGAATGCATTTTTTGTTGTTTATGTTTACATTTGGTATATTCGAATACCAACCGTACCAATAAACTTGGTATACCGACTTTTGTGGTTGGTACTGATACATATTTTTGTATACCAATTCATACTTGGTTGATACATGATATACGTAAAATGTTGGACTTTATGTATGGCTTCTCAAGAACTTAACAGAAAATCTGACGGAGAAAATAACGGAGATTGGGAAAACTAGAAACAAGTCGAGTCTTGTATTATATACAATCTCCGTAAGAGTTATTTGTCCCGCACAGGTGCTTACGGTTGAATAACAAAACTCTCGTAAGATAAAACGACTTAACTATTAGTTATAAGGAGCACTCCAATATAACTAATCTAACGAACAACTCAATGTTTTGAACTTTGGACTTGAAAAGATTTGATGCAACAAGATGATATGATTTGGCTATGTTAATCTATCTCTCTAGAGGGTTGGAAGGCTCAAATGAGTGTATATGTAAATTGAAATTCGGAGGGAAGGTATTTAAAGAGATTTAAAGGGTTCATGGCTTTTCACTTCAAGAGGTGCCAAAACTGTTCAGATTCTGCCCACGAGCGCGGCCGCTCTTGCCTTGAGCGCGACCGCGCTCTACGCGAGACCGAGGCCAAGATTTAACCTTAAATCATCAGCGCGGCGCTCTAAGCTGGAAGCGCGGCCATGGCCCGAAGCCCCGAAGCGAAAGGTCACGAAAACCTTTTTGGGAACAGGTTGTGACCCAAACCAATTGGATCACCCAAGTAAACCCAAGTTAACTTTAACCCTTTATTTAACTCTCGTTAAGTTACAAAAAACACTTGTCATAAATTCTCATTCACCCTAAACGGTTTAGAGACATTAAATGAGTTTAATAATCTACAACAAATGTAGAATACTTTTTGTAACAAGTTTCGTTAACAAATAACGAACTTCCGTTAGAAACTAGATCAACGTTAAGTCAAACTTAACTTTCCGTTATCTATTTCCAACAATCCCCCACATTGAATGACAATTAATGCATGTATGCAATTTCGTCCAAAGTTCCGGCGAACTATTATTACATCGGGATAGATAGCTTGTGGCCTTGAATCCTCCCTAGTGAAATATTATCGGATATACTAGCCATTTGGTAGCGAGTCGCTTTGAACCAGCCGACTGGTGTCGGATGTATACCAAGACAATAATACTCACATAATAACAGCTCTAACAAAAGTTGTTCTCACGTTTTGTCCATTTTGGCCCTGGACCGTATCTCATTCATAAGCGTTTCTTTAGAGGCGGCCTAATTACCTCTCGCTTATATAGGTGATTCTTACTATAAAGAGTATCATGCACTACTCCACCCGTAGGTATAGAAATCATTAAAAAGTTTTCTCAACTTATCCTTACCACTGCTGCATGTGCTTGTACTTGGATGTTCTGGGAATGAGTATTCAACATCTCCAGGTTAATAAATCGAGTTGTTGTTTCCAAGTAACTCTACTAGAACTTATAACTTGGTTGTCTCATTGAACCAAGGGCCTGGGATCTCCATTTCTCAAGGTTGAGTGTCCGCTATAAGTCCTTTTGTTGTGGGTTTTAAACCCATTCCCCTTAACAGTTTATACAGTTGATCTCTATTTATACCTTTGGTAAATGGATCCGCTAAGTTATCACATGATTTTACATAATCAATGGTGATAACGCCATTCTTGATCAACTGTCTAATGGTATTGTGTCTACGACGAATATGTCTAGACTTACCATTGTACATACTATTCTGTGCCCTTCCAATTGCTGATTGACTATCACAATGGATTAGTACAAAGCAGTAAGTGTTTGCTCCAACAAGGAACATCCTCCAGAAGTTCTTAAGCCATTCTGCTTCTTCCCCAGCCTTTATCCAACGCGATAAACTCGATTCCATCGTGGATCCGCTATACACGTTTGTTTGGAGGATTTCCATGACACTTGCTCCTCCACCTATAGTGAATACATATCCACTTGTGGATTTAGAGTCTTTCGTGTCCGATATCCAATTGGCATCACAAGATCCTTCTAATATGCTTGGATATTTATTGTAAAGTATCACATGGTTTAATGTATACTTTAAATATCTTAGTACTCTCCTTAGAGCTTTCCAATGATCGGTACTAGGATTGCTTGTGAACCTACTTAGTTTGCTCACCGAATATGCAATGTCCGGACGAGTACAATTTGTTAAGTACATCGACCGCCAATTATTCTTGCATATTCCAATTGAGAAACTGGTTCCCTTTGTTCTTGGCTAAATGTAGAGCCAAGTCTACAGTGTCTTAGCTGGGAGGGTCATCAAAGACATTGAATTTCCGAAGAACATTCTCTAGGTAATGGGATTGTGAAAGAACTAATCCTTCGATGTTCTAGAGATTTTTATCCCTAATATTACATCGCCTAACCCCATGTCTTTCATGTCAAAGTTCTTCTTTAACATGCCTTTGGTATTCATGATTAAATCATGATTACTTCCCATAATGAGCATGTCGTCTACATAAAGACAAACGATAACGAATGATTCAGATGTTCCTTTAATGTAGACACATTTGTCACATTCATTGATCTTGAATCCATTCGATAACATGGTTCTATCGAACTTCTCATGCCATTGTTTAGGTGCTTGTTTTAGTCCATACAAGGATTTTACAAGTTTACACACCTTTCTTTCTTTACCAGGAACCACGAACCCTTCGGGTTGTTCCATGTAAATTTCTTCATCAAGTTCTCCATTTAGGAAAGCAGTCTTCACATCCATTTGGTGTATCTCAAGATTATGCACTGCTGCAATAGCTATGAGAACACGAATAGATGTGATCCTTGTGACAGGGGAGTATGTATCGAAGAAATCATATCCCTCTTTCTGTCTAAAGCCTTTGGCAACTAGCCTAGCTTTGTACTTTTCGATAGATCCGTCCGCCTTATACTTCCGTTTAAGGATCCATTTGCAACCTAATGGTTTGCAACCTGGAGGGAGATCAACTAATTCCCAAGTATTGTTGAGCATTATGGATTCAATTTCGTTATTAATAGCTTCTTTCCAGAACGAACTATCCGGACCGGATAAAGCTTCTTTAACAGTTGCAGGTTCGTTTTCTAACATGTAAGATAGAAAATCAGGACCAAAAGTCTTTTCCACTCTTGTCCTTTTGCTACGTCTTGGTTCTTCATCTTCTATTTGAGAAGGACCGGTTGTAGCCTCATATGTTCTTTTACTAGAACCTACATCTTTCCTGTCCTTAACCGGAAAAATGTTTTCAAAGAATACCGCATTCCTTGATTCTATAGTAGTTCCTACATGCATATCAGGAATGTCCGATTTGTGCACTATGAAACGGTAGGCACTACTATTGTTGGCATATCCAATAAAATACGATCAATGGTCTTTGGACCAATCTTGACTTGTTTCGGCTTAGGTACTTCAACCTTGGCCAAACACCCCCACACTTTAAGGTATTTAAAACATGGCCTACGATTATGCCACATTTCATAGGGTGTTTTGTCAATACCTTTCTTGGGTATTTTATTAAGAACATAATTAGAAGTGAGTATTGCTTCCCCACAAGTTGTCAGTAAGCCTGAACTTATCAAAAGCGCGTTCATCATCTCCTTGAGAGTACGGTTTTGCGTTCGGCAACTCCATTATATTGAGGGGTATATGGAGCCGTTGTTTGATGAATTATGCGGGATTCCCAACATAGTCCTTCAAATGGTGCTTCATATTCTCCACCTCTATCGCTTCTAATTTTCTTAATCTTTAAGTTAAGTTGATTCTCAACTTCTTTCTTATAAGTCTCAAAAGCCCCTAAGGCTTCATCCTTACTTCTTAAGAGATAAGCATAGCAAGACTTAGTGCAATCATCTATAAATGTAATGAAGTACTTTTTACCTCCTCGAGTTTGCACTAGTTTTAAATCACATATGTCGGTGTGAATTACCTCGAGAGGAGTTGTGTCTCTTTGTATGGCATTAAATGGCGACTTTGTCATTTTTGCCTCAACACAAACTTCGCACCTATTAGTCGATTCGCATTTAGTCATTTGGATTAAATCTTGTCTCGCTAATTTCTTAATGGTATCGAGGTTTACATGTCCTAATCTATCATGCCATAAATTAGAACTTTCCGACAAATAAACATAAGAAACACAACTTTTATTCATCGCACTTTGGCGGATCACAGTCATTACATTCATTTTAAAAAGGCCCTCCTCGAGGTAACCCTTTCCAAGAAACAAACCATTCTTGGTTAGTACAAATTTGTCGGATTCAAATACTAGTCTAAAGCCGGCCTTACTAAGCAAAGCGCCGGACACCAAATTTTTACGGATGTCTGGAACATGCAAAGACATCCAACAAGGTTACTTCTTTACCTAAGTCATCTTCAAAATCACGTTTCCAATGCCTTGAACATCGGAGGTCGCGAGAATTTCCCATGTAAAGCTTTCTTCCGGAGATGGGAGTATAGGAGGAGAAACTTTCCTTGTTACCACAAATATGGCGGGTAGCACCGGTATCTATCCACCAAGCCTTTGGATTCCCCTCCAAGTTTGCAACGTTGGCCTCGAACACAACCGCCGCAAAGTCAAGATCCATGTGGTCAACATTATTCGCCTCTTTCTTCGGGAGACGACAATCCTCGACAAGTGGCCCGGTTTGCCACAATTATAGCAAGACCCCTTGAATTTCTTAGAGGCCTTCTTCTTCCCTTTCTTAGCATTCCCGTCATTTCCGGAATGCTTTCTCTTTGTGCCACTTGTGCTAGCCTCGGCGAGATTGACCTTAGCCTCCATCTTGCGCTTAGCAACTTTGGCCTCATTCATTCTAGTGTTCTCTTCTATTTGAAGACGAACAACTATGTCTTCCAAGGACATCTCTTTGCGTTTATGCTTGAGATAGTTCTTGAAATCCTTCCATGAAGGAGGCAACTTTTCAATGATAGAAGCCACCTTAAATGGATCATTCATGATCATCCCTTCGGCATCAAGCCCATGTAGAATGATTTGAAATTCATCTACTTGAGTTGTTACCGATTTGGAATCGACCATCATAAAGTCAAGATACTTACCGACGACAAATTTCTTTGACCCGGCATCTTCGATCTTGTACTTCCGTTCCAAGGTGTCCCATAACGCCTTGGCTATCTCGACATTACTATACACATTGTATAGAGCATCATCAAGACCATTAAGTATGTAATTCTTACATAAAAAATTACCGTGAGCCCAAGCCTCTTTTGCCATTTGCCGTTGAGGGTCGGGATCACCTTTTTCCACCGCCGGAGGATCTTCCTTTAAGAAGAGGTGCAAGCTTAGGGTGGTCAAGTAGAAGAGCATCTTCTGTTGCCATCTCTTGAAATCCACACCGGTGAATTTCGCGGGTTTCTCACCATGACTGATGTGATGAGTTGTAGGAGCGGGAGCAACATTGTTGAATGTAGTATCACCTTGTGATGGAGGCGTCACATTCCCTTGACTAGATGAAGTGGTGTCTTTCTCGTTTGCCATCTCTTGATAATCTTGAAGAAGCGTCAAATAACTCTTACGATTGTTAGACAAATGCTATGGCTTCTTTAAGACTTAACGAAAACCGACAAAGAAAAGTAACGGAGATTGAAAAAACAAAGGGATTCAAGTCGAGTCTTGTATTTAATACAATCTCCGTAAGAGTTATTTGTCCCGCACAGGTGCTTACGGTTGAATAACAAAACTCTCGTAAGATAAAACGACTTAACTATTAGTTATAAGGAGCACTCCAATATAACTAATCTAACGAACAACTCAATGTTTTGAACTTTGGACTTGAAAAGATTTGATGCAACAAGATGATATGATTTGGCTATGTTAATCTATCTCTCTAGAGGGTTGGAAGGCTCGAATGATCGTATATGTAAATTGAAATTCGGAGGGAAGGTATTTAAAGAGATTTAAAGGGTTCGTGGCTTTTCACTTCAAGAGGTGCCAAAAGCTGTTCGGATTACGCCCACGAGCGCGGCCGCTCTTGCCTTGAGCGCGCCATGCGCTCATGCGAGACCAGGCCAAGATTTAACCTTAAATCGGCCAGCGGCCGCTGCTAGGCTGGAGCGCGACCGCGGCGAAGCCCCGAGAATCGAAAGGTCACGAAAACCTTTTTGGGAACAGTTTTGACCCAAACCAATTTGGATCAGTCCAAGTCAACCCAAGTTAACTTTAACCCTTTATTTAACTCTCGTTAAGTTACAAAAAACACTTGTCATTAATTCTCATTCACCCTAAACGGTTTAGAGACATTAAATGAGTTTAATAATCTACAACAAATGTAGAATACTTTTTGTAACAAGTTTCGTTAACAAATAACGAACTTCCGTTAGAAACTAGATCAACGTTAAGTCAAACTTAACTTTCCGTTATCTATTTCCAACATAAAATACAGTCTGTATACCAACCGAACCACCCCTAATTTTGACGGATCAAATTCAGCCCGTTCGTGATACCATGTAAGTCCGCCCCAGTTGCTCGCGATCATATTCAAACCGATTTGCCAGTTTTTTTTTTCCTATTCTAGAAAATTCAAAAATCATGTGGGCTTGCCTCGGCCCTGGCCTATATTCTAGATTCGGCCATCCTTTTCTATATGGGCTGGGTGGTGGGTTGACGAATGGACCGACCTACGAATTCAGGTCTAAAATGTTCATCGTCACTTCTCAACTACGCTGAAAACCAATCGCGCTGTGTGTTAATTGTGTGTCAAATTGTGTGCCACTATTTATTCAACTTTTAAGAATAAATAGATTTAATATTACAATGATGTCAATTATGTATGAATAGTTGTTGAATTACTAATAACACTATGATATACAAAAATCGATATAAAACATTTGATCATCTAAATTCGATTGAGAAACAACCTTTAAAATTATACTCCCTCCGTCCCACAACAAAACAAGTGACACACTTTGCCATTTTGGGTGTCCCACTAATAAGTCACACTTCCTAAAATGACAAAGAATCTTTACTATTTCCTCCTCTCATTCTCTCTCCTACATTATTTTAATACTCACAACACCATTATAATTTACTGTTATCTCCACTCATTTTCTCTCCTACTCAACTATCTACACTCACAACACATCAACCTTTTCACTTTTTCCTTAATTCCTGTGCGAAACAGTAACTGTGTCACTTATTCTGGGACGGAGGGAGTATTTGTCTTCTACAATTATTATAGTTAATTGTGATTAATTTTTTAGATGATGGAATATTTAAACTTACAAACTAGTCGCAAAAAGGAATATTAATACTATTTTTAGAAGGATAGATAGAGACGAAAGAGAGTCTGCTCCACACAAAAGGAAAGATAGAGGAAAAGATACAAGGGGAGAAGAAGGGCACGTCAGACGCACGTGTTCCTCTATGTATCGGCGGGAACGGCGCCGGTCACCGTTTTTAACACTGAAAAGAGAAATGTCAGGTAGGGGTTGCCGGAGTGGGGCCCACCCATTCACCTAGTGTCTTCAAGTCTGGCGACAAAACCCTTCTTCACGGTCCTCTATTTTGGTTCATTGTCAATTAAACCCCCCTTTCTTTCTTTCTTTCTTTCTTTCTTTCTTTCTTTCTTTCTTTCTTTCTTTAACTAGACTAGAGCAATTACGGCTCCATTATTTTTCCTTCCCAAATAAATCCAGGTTAATTATTTTTTAGCTTTAATTATTGAGCATTATTAAACAAGTAAAATTTGTTTAATGCAAAATCCGATTTTTTGATCAATTGAGCATATTATTGAATGTAAGGAGCGGGAACGCATCAATTAATTAAAGTTAATTTTTTTTTTATTAATTAATGACTTAACCCGTTGCACAATAGTAACACTTGAAAATGTATTTGACGAGAATTAAACTACTAATCTTTCATATAAAATAAAATCTCAAATTTCGTTTAAGCTAAATCTCTTTGCATGTAATGTATCTGAGAGTCATAAGCATACTAACAAAATTCATTAAATTCCCTCCTTCCTGTCATAATTTTTTTAAAATAGTATTTTTTTTTCATTAATAAATGACCTAATCTCTTACAAAAATTACATTTGAAAATGCATTTGGTGGGAATAGACCCTGTGACCTTTCATATAATGTATACTCCCTCTGTCCCGCTACAAACCGCACACTTTCTATTTTGGGCATCCCATTACAAATCGCACCCTTCCTAAAATGGCAAAGAATCTTTACTATTCCCTCCACTCATTCTCTCTCCTACATTATTTTAATACTCACAACACCATTATAATTTATTATTCCCTCCACTCATTCTCTCTCCTATTTTACTTTTACACTCACAACATTTATATCATTATTTTTTTCCTTAATACCCGCGCAAACAGTAACAGTGCGGTTACTAGCAGGACGGAGGGAGTAAAGAGATATAGATGTCGCTTGAGTTAGAATTTTTTTTGGCTTCTTCTGTCGTAAATTCACTTTGAAATTTAAACTCTTTTTAAGCTATTACTATACATTTCAATTTTTTTATATTAATGTTATAAAATTTTATATTATAGGCAAGAAAACTATCCTATTTTAAACATATTTTTATGCTTTTTCAGAAAAAAAAGAAAAAAAACCCAACATTTTTAAATAAAAATGTGAAAATACTAAATTGATAAATACTCTCTTCATCTCATGTTAATAGTTTAATACTCCCTCCGTCTCACGTAAATGCAAATCAACTTTTTGGGTGTGGGAATTAATGAAAAGTGATGTAAAAAAGAGAAAAAGTTAAATGTTGTGAGTATGAAAAATTAAATAGGAGAGAGAATGAGTGGGAGGAATAGTGAGGAGAGAGAATGTTGTGAATGTAAAAGTGAAATATTTATTTCAATTTTGGAAAGTTTGCATTTACGTGGGACGGAACAAAATAGAAATAAGTTTGCATTCACGTGGAACGGAGGGAGTATTCAATGTTTGAATGTTCTATTTTAAACAATTAGTTTCAAAAATTAATTTATACATGTACTCCCTTCGTACCATCCGATATGGACATTTTGTGCATTTCACACAAAATAAGACAATCCCAAAATGAAAAAGTTTTATTTAATGAGACCTACTTTTACATTCACAATAATTTTTCAATCATTATTTTATACCTTACTTTTTCTCTCATATCCTACTTGTCATACTTATAACACCTATTTCATTAACACTTTTTTTTAATTCCTGTGTTCAACTCAAAAAGTTTCATTTCGGGTGGAGCAGAGAGAGTATATTGAATCTGAATTAATTGTGTAAAGTTCTATAAACAACATGCAAACAAACAATGATGTAGAGAGTAATCAATTTAGGTCAATACACAACAAAGATATTCCTAATTAAGTTACCATTTACCATGTTTGGAGGATATGTATTGGGTGAAATCATATCTAATCATATGCATGTAGAGTGAAATGCAAGTTTAATTACCATTAGGTAAAATATTTAGAGAGAGAGAGAGAGAGAGAGAGAGAGGGAGGGTTAAATTAATTAAGAGACAAACATCTCTTGCTTCAAAGAGAAGCTTGTGACTTGTTTGTCACCGGTGATGGCAATACTCTATTTTAACTGTTTATAGTACAACAAGATTTGATTTTTTATTTTTTGGATTCAGTAAAAAAAAAAAACTTTGATTTAATTAAATTAATTTGACCAAGACATTAAAATCCGAGCTTACAATGTGAGGCATATGTTCTCTTTAATTCACTTCACACAAACAGACATAATAAAAGCTTCAAAGTTTCTGGCCCTTCTTTTCACAACAGATCTTATCTTGGGGTCAATTATTATTATTATTATTATTAATTTCATAATTTACTGTATTTTTTGGGGATTAATTTTGGAGTAGTAGAAACATAGGGATTATTTCATGATATCATTGTTTCCTTTGGGTTTCGTTATGTCTTTCGAACATCGCAGTGCTCAATAATTGACTCTAAATTTCCATGTAATCATTATTTGGGGATAAATGCTAATTATTTATTATAATTTATTTTTTCTTTATGCTTGAACATGATAATTAGAACAAACTAACCAACCAATTATCTATATTTTTTACTGATAAAAATGATAAAATGACAACTTCACTTTGAAATGAGAGTTTATGATTAGGCGAGCTTCAATGACAAAGTTGACCATAGCATAATAATGATATGTAATCCGTTGAATTACAACAAATCTTTGTGTACCACATTATAGAAATTTCTAAGAATTGTTATGATTCACAATTCAAAATATTAACAATAATAATTTTTAAAATTTGATTAAGATAATTTTGTTCATAAAATTTAGTCAATATTAAATTAAATTGATTAAAAAAGTTATTTATGACACTTATTATGTGCTGCTAGTAGTGAGTATTCCCTTTTGGCTAGAAACCAATTAATCTCCATCGCCTTTTACATTCTCTTCTACTCCCTTTAGTCCAAAATAATTGTCACTTTTGGATTTTTCAAAGGTTTAAAAAAGACAATTATTATCCTAATTTTATGAGAAAAGTGTCAATATTACCCTTATTTAATATTCCTTACTCTCTTACACTACTTTACACAACAAATCAATTAATAAGAGTAAACACGTTTAAATAGAGGAAAAAATAGGAATTTAATTGTTTTTTTATCTCCAAAAGCGATAATTATTTTAAATCAAATATTTTATCAAAAAATAACAGTTATTTTGGATAGTAAACCATGTAAGGAAATTTTGACTCCTTCCCATTGAAGAAGAAGAAATCAGATTTTCTATATCATTTTGTAAACACTTTGTTTTGTGTGTCTTGAAGAGGTATCCCAAGCTCATCTTCTAGTTAATATGTTAATGGTATAAGATCATGTCATGTGGCATTATTCCTCATCCTACAGTGAAAAGAAAATCTTCTAAAGACTCGAGAAGTAGATTGTGTACATGCATCATTTGATTCTTTTAGATGAACGCATAAGTTCCCAAGTAATCCGTACAATAAAAGATTTACTTCAATCAATATCAGACATGTCAAGTTTCAAACGTGTCACATTTTCGATCATGTCAACGTAGTGAAATTTTTGCATACTTAAATGCGGATAATAATGCAAGCGAACGAAATCGAATCCGGGACCTTACGCTCTGATACCCATATAGAGTTATCACTTGATCTAAAAGTTTAGCCTGTGTTAGATCGTGGTTTATCAATATATATCAAGCTTTCACATTACTTACTCCTCAATCCTTAAGTCCATAAATCAGCATCCTTTTCTATACAGTTTGTAAGATAACATTATCCCACATCGGGTATAAACGCGACTTGTTTATAATATACTCCCTCCGTTCCACGTGAATGCAAACTTATTTCTATTTTGATCCGTCCCACATGAATGCAAACTTCTCAAAATGGTAAAGAATATTTACTATTCCACCCACTCATTCTCTCTCCTACTTCACTTTTAAACTCACAACATTCTCTCTCCTCACTATTCCTCCCACTCATTCTCTCTCCTATTTAATTTTTCATACTCACAACATTTAACTTTTTCTCTTTCTTACATCACTTTTCCTTAATTCCCACACCCAAAAAGTTAGTCCACATTCACGTGGGACGGAGGGAGTATAAAAATCATGTGTTAGAATACTATCCTTATAACCAATTGGTTTTAAGGTGACCTCAAACTTTATTATGGTATTAGAGCTAGCTCTTTACACGCAAAGACTCAACGACCCACGATAAACACTTCACACTATGACAAACCGACCAAAAGCTCGGGAAAAAACGAGACTTGACTATAAAATATAAAGATCATGGACTACCCCCTTATCATTAATTGATTTTAAGGTGTAAACTCAAATTTTATTACAGTTTGTCTCAGTTATTATATTAATGTTTATTACTCTCCTCTTTTCTAAATAACTACCAAATTTGATGTTCATTTTTTTTTTCAAAAGTTAAAAACTCTCTGCTCAATCATTATATTTTAATTTACACTTACAATTAAGCAAGGTTCTAAAAATTGCTAGGCGGCGCCTAGGCGGCGAGGCCGGGCCTAGCGCCTAGAGCGCCTAAGCGGGGCCGAGGCGGGACCTAGGCGGGGCCGCGAATTTACACACATTTTTATATATATTCCATAGTTTCTGTCCATAGTGTCAAATTCAAGAGGATAAATGTATAAATCTTGAACAACTCAACTATGGGTCAGGGCATTTCGGTCATTGAACCATAACATTAGAAGACGGCGTCATTTCTCAAAACCCTAACATAAAGTATATAAAGTCTGAAAAAAACCCTACTGAAAAGAAACCCTAAAACTGCAAAATTACGAAAAGGTTCAAAACAATGAAAAAACGGATAAAAACTTCAGAAGGCCTTTTGAGGCCCTTAGAAGCATTTTTTGGCCTATTTATGGGCCGCTCAGGGGGCATAGCCCAATGACTTTTGTTTCTCTCGAAAAGACGGTCGTTTTGATATGTTGTGCGTCCCGTAACTCCTCCGGAATCAAAAGTTACACCCGTTATGGTCGAACGCATCTAAAAACTCGAACGCCAACTCTTCGACCGCCTAGACCGCCCAATCCCGCCTAGGCCCCGCCTAGTCCCGCCTAATCCCGCCCAGCCCGCCCAGCCGCCTAGACCGCCTAGCCCGCCTAGCCCCGCCTAGCCCGCCTAGCGCCTAATTGCCGGCGCCCGACCGCCGCCTAGCGCCTAGGCGCCGCCTAGGCGGCCGCCTAGGCCGATTTTTAGAACACTGCAATTAAGATATTACATGGTGATAGCTTACTAATACTCCATTTGTCCTATAATACGTACAGTTAATTTGTCAAACTATATTTAATTAAATATAATTTATTTGTTTATGTATTGTTTGTATCATAATAAAATTATATTAAAACAATTTCCTTATTTAAAACTTAACACATGTTTAGGAAAAAAAACACCACACCACTTATTTTGGAAGAGAGCAAGTAGTGTTTATCTTAGGAAGGAAGGGAGTACTAACAATGGATCAATGGATGTATTCTCTTTCCATAATCCAAATTAGCACTTCTCAAGTTTAAAATGTTGGGATAGTAACAAACTTGGAAAATTTAGGAGGAAAATGAATAAAAAGTCTAAAAATAGGCTGGCACGGTCATGTCAATGAAGGTGATTTTTTTTGGGCGTTGTTGACACGGCCGTGCTAAATAAAACTCACAGTCTCAGCGAGAAAAATCGTAGGTTGAGCCAATTTGGCTGATTTCGAATTTTCTTTTTTGATAGGGTTTAAAGTTTGTTCTTTGGCATCTATTTAAGCTAATTGATAGCCAATATTATGTGTGCTTATGTAATAGAAACAAGATATCTATAGAGAGTCTATGAGGTCAACAAGATAGCATAGGGTAAGGCGGGGCGGCCTTGAGGTGCGCTTAGGGGCATTCTTTGGATGGTCAGAAAGCATGTCTATGGTGATTGTGTGAGGGTGTGGACATAGAGTGAAATTATTTCGGTGAGGCAAAATAAATTATTTATTGTAACAAGACAGATTTGTGATTATAGTGAATATCCTGACTTGTAAGTGCTTCAAGATGTAATCCCTTTTAGGAGTGAACTGGGTGAACAAATTGCATATTTTATTTCTTTATTACTTTCATATGGTTATTGCATGGATGTCGATTCTTGCCATCAGTTACTAGTATGGGACAATACTGTTCTGATAGACCATAATTTCACAACAATTGGTATCAGAGCCCCGGTTTGGAGATCAAGGTTGTCCGAATTGAGTGAATGTAGGCTGCAGGAACTGGAATCGAAATTGGCAACCACATAGATTTAGATGGGTTATGTTAATTAGACCAAATATGATCAATTTTTCATAAATTCAGATGGATTTGGGACTGTAGGGATTAGAATTATAGAATTTTGAAAAGAAAGAACAGATTTGTTTCTGAGCATGGTGAATGTTATGCGTGTGCAATATGTGTGTTGAGGTACGGTACGGTCTGGTGCAGATTTCTTGCAGGGCAGAATTTGGTGTAAATTTGTACAGCGGTACAGATTTTGGTGCGGTATGATACAGATTTTAGTACAGTGAAAATTTCGTACATAATTCATCCAGATCAGATTTCGTGCAGTAGCAAGGCAACATGGGATAATATTGTGACATGCGTGGGGGACATTTAGAGGTGGAATAAAGAAATGAACTTCATGCGCAGTGGAATGACATAGATTGGTGGTCGTCTTTTGGCTACGTAACATGGAGGATTGCC
The DNA here is from genome assembly GCA_022495995.1 of Adenophora triphylla var. japonica. Classification (NCBI taxonomy): domain Eukaryota; kingdom Viridiplantae; phylum Streptophyta; class Magnoliopsida; order Asterales; family Campanulaceae; genus Adenophora; species Adenophora triphylla. The sequence goes on from JAFEMH010003733.1 coordinate 59,597, forward strand.
AGAGTATCTGACTTGGCAGCTTGGGGTAAGACGTTGTGCACCACATAAAATGGGTCCCGCTTTGGGAAAACAAGGGATATTTCTAGTGGAGGACGGCGAAGTCCTTAAGCGCCAGGTGGGAGAAATCTCATGAAAAGGTATGTTGGGAAGGTGTTGGTGATTCGCGACTGTGCATCGTGATTTCAACAAGCACCGATATGGGAGTGAATCTGTAACAGTGTGTGCACTACCAGAAGCTGGTGATTTAGCAACGGAATTAACAGCGTCGGACTAATTCCGTCGCTATTTAGCGACGGAAATTCAGCTTTAGCGACGGAATGATTTTGACGTCAAATTTACCGACGTAATTTAATTCCGTCGCTAAAACGAATATTCCTCGAATATTCGTTTTATTACCGCCACTATCTTGGCGCAAAATTTACCGACGAAATATTCCGTCGCTAGTTCTTTATCAGCGACGAAATTATTCCGCCAGTGAAAAGTTATTATTTTTTAATTTTTTGTTATTTATCAGCGACAGAATTATTTCGTTGGTGAATATTAATTTTTTTTTTAATACACCGACGGAATATTTCCGCCGCTGATAAATTAAAAAAAATTAATTTATCAGCGTCGGAAATATTCCGACGGTGAAAATAAAATATTTTTTTTTTGAAATATTACACCGACGGAATATTTCCGCCGCTGAATAATTAATTTTTTTTTAATTTATCAGCGGCGGAAATATTCCGCCGGTGAAATTAAATGTTTTTTTATTTTTTTTTAAATTAAACACCGACTGAATATTTTCGCTGCTGATAAATTAATTTTTTTTAATTTATCAGCGACAGAATATTTCGTCGCTGATAATAAAATGTAATTTTTGATTATTTTTAGAACTAATTAACAAAATAACCAACTGAAAAACATTAAAATATTTAACTGAAACGTTAGAAAATTGACTGAAATTTCAAAAAACTAATTGAAATTTTGAAAAACTAACTGAAAATGTTAGAAAACTAACTGGAAAAGTTAAACCCTAAACCCTAACCCCTAACCCCTAAACCCTAACCCCTAACCCCTAATAACCCCTAAATCCTAACCCCTAACCCCTAAACCCTAAACCCTAACCCCTAAACCCAAACCCCTAAACCCTAACCCCTAAACCATAACCCCTAACCCCTATATCATTTAATTTTAATTTAATTTTTGATTTCAGCGGCGCAAATTTTCGTCGCTGAAATTAATTTATTTTAATTAATTTTAATTCCAGCGACGGAAATTTCCGCCGCTGAAATTAATTTAATTTAATTAATTTTTATTACAGCGACGGAAATTTCCGTCGCTGAAATGAAAATTTAATTAAATTAAATTGATTTAACAACGGAAATTTCCGTCGCTGTTTCCATTAAATCACCGACGGAATTAATTCCGTCGGTAAAATCAAAATATACCGGCGGAAATTGAGCCGTCGGAGACCAGCGGCGGGACAGTAGCGGCGGACCATCGATGAAATTTTTTCGTCGGTGTTTAATTTTAGCGACGAAAATTTGGATTTAGCGACGAAAATTTTCGTCGCTAAAACCTATTTTTCTGGTAGTGGTGATGGGATGTTAGTGAAACATGGAGGAACTAAGAAAATGTCTAGCGTAGGATCACAGGTCTTTGTGAATGGAAAGTGCAAATGGGCGGGGATTTGCAGGGAGGATCACTCGAAGTGAAGACTTAGAGCATGGATGAACTGGCAGTTATGCTGAAGACTGACACTCAACTTCAACTCATCTGATTAGACTTGGTACAGTCTTGATTGTAGGCATAATAACGGAATGTCATTCTCGGGTGGAAGTGTGACGGAGGTAATCACTGGATGGCTTGTCTCTATGTGGGAGATTGTTAGAATAGAAACAATTGGGAAAACTGGGAGGAAAAGGTTGAAAATAGGCTGACACGGCCGTGTCACTTATCTGACACGGTCGTGCTAAATAAAATGCACGGTCGTGCTCAACGAGAAAAATCGTGGATTGCACCGATTTGACCGATTTGGGGTTTCCTTCTTTGATAGGGTTTAGGATTTTTTCTTTAGCATCCATTTAAGTCAAATGAAAGTCAATATTGTGTGTGCTTGTATAATAGAGACACAATATCTATAGATAGTATGTGAGATCAACATGATTGTATAAGGCAAGGTGGGGTGGCCTTGGGGTGCCATTAGGGACATTTTTTGGATGGTCAAAAAGCATGTCTATGGTGATTATGTGAGGGTGTGGGCATAGAGTGAAATTATTTTGATGAGACAATATATATTTATTTATTGTAACACGACAGATTTGTGATTATAATAAATATCCTAACTTGATAGTGCCTCCAGATATACTCCCTTTTAGAGGTGAAACGAGTTAACAAATTACATGTTTTCTTTCTTTATTGCTTTTATATAGTTGTTGCATGGATGTCGATTATCGTTATCGATTATTGGTATGAGACAGTAATGCTGTGATAAAACACAATTTCACAAAATAAAACACTTATCGCTTTTAAATAAAAAATTTGTCCCAAAAAATTACCATTTCTGAGTTATAAGCATTTAAATTTTACTATAAATCCGTTATGCTTTAGTAATCCAGCTCTTTAATTACCATCAATCCATAACATGTAGCAAATCAATGGTCCAACCTAAACATAAATGTGGATGTACCCATGCAAATAAACATAACTAAATATAATTAGCTGGTAACACTAGAATCAAGAGCATCAAGGACATGTTGACAATTAACTTAATGATTATTAAGTGGCCAATATTTGGTCATCAAGAACTTAAAAATGAAATATGGGGGTATCTTGGACTTGATGAAATTAATTTGACTTTCCTCCAAACAAGTCCTTCCAGCAAGCCTTCAAATACATATAAACAAAATATACAGGTTGATCTTTCATTGTTTCGGAAGCCAAAAAAACAACCTTATTTTTTACTCACTATGTTTTATTTTAATACATTCAAACGTAGACCAAGAAGTGATTTTGTCGAACTCCATGTACTTTGATTACTTGTCTTTTAATAATTTGTTTTGTTTTGTTTTATAGATCACTTGGCTCAATGGCACTGGGCCAAATTCCAAGATAGGCAATACAAGTTGCATTTTTGTCATTCTCTATTTATATTACTTCCTCCTCCGTCTCACTCTCGAAAGCTTAATAATTATCCACTAACTGTTTTTTTTCTCACGTTCTCACTTATACCCAACTATTTACACTCACAACACATCATCTTTTCACTTTTTAATTGATTCTTAAACTCACTCATTTTTTGAACTTTCAAATAGAAAGGAGGAAATATACAACTTGCATCAATTCCTTGATTATTCATTATGTCTCATAATAAATAATAAGTGTTCGAGTATGCTTGTCACATAATAAATAATAAGTGTTCGAGTTAGCTTGTCACACAAAAATATGACATTTGTATTGGGACAAAGTAGTTATATAATCAAAGTATATATGGATCAATTTGGATTTGGAATATGAAGACTATAAATACTATATCATCGTATGGAATTTTAGAATGGGTAGAATTCAAAAAAATCATGTAATCCAAGGAGGGAGGGGCCGCCATCGAGCTATCACTGTACTAAGTGCCGCCCAATTAGCCTCGGACAAAAAATCTTAACAATGTGCAGTGATCATCGGATGAAGCTAGCCGTGTTCACTAGTGCCTGAACGCGCAAGTGTGGCCGGTTCCTCTCCAAGTCTGATGACAAGAACACCCTCCCCCCTATACTTTTGCTTTATATCAAAACGAACCACATCCTTCAACCTTAAGTACATTTTTGAAGGTACGTACTATGGCTCCAAATTTGAATCTATTGTCCGTTAGGGCAAAAACAGCTTTACATTAAGCTAAATAAATTCAGATGCTTATTATTTATACACAAGCAGATGATATGCAAACCAAAATAGGAGCCAGCCGGCCAATCCAAACCTTCAATTACAACAGAGAAAATATTCCCAATTTCCTTGCGGTGATGACGAGACGCCAACAACCAAATCATTGAACGACACATAAATATAGTCCGGGTCAGTCTCATAAAATTTGAAAGACTAATTAATATTAATTTTTTTACAATTAATTGAGTAAACCAATATTTTGCAATTTAATAACAATCAACAAAAATACATTTTGCAATTCCACAAATTGAATGCTTCAATCTCAACCCAATTTTTGTCAAAATAAAAATAAAAATAAAAAATCCCAACCCAATTAATTAGTATCGGTTGAATTGGATAGTTATCTGATTTAGGGCTCACTTATCATTGGGGTCAATAACTCCATCCGTCCTCCTAATAGGCTAAATTACTCTCAAAATAATTCAATCACTTAGAATTTGAATGCTTATATAATGACTATTTCTCAATTATAAATAAGATATACTTCGATAAATAATGGTAAAAAAAAAAAAAAACTAATTAATGAAAAACATCAAGAATTTTAAAATAAATTGTAGACCATTCAAAAACAAATATAGAGAGAGTAGTCAATATGAATCGAATTATAAAAAATATATTTTTGGGTTTTGAAATGTGGGCTGTTTTAAAAAAACAAAAGAGGAATGTGCATTGTTAAATTATAATTGAGCTTATCATATGCATATATGAGACACTTATTTTGGGACACACTTAAATATTCGTCTCCACGTCTGAAATTAAATTTTAAAATTTTATTGTTTTGTATTTTTTATAATTTACTTTTCTGTTCTCATTAAACATTTGACTTCTCAATGCTTTTTAACAAAATGAGTTTCACTTGTTATATATTGCATTATGACTATTTTATTATTTAAAAAAGCCAAAATCTTGTGAAAAACTAGTTTTTTCATAATATAAGAAAAAATTAGTTTTTAAACACTAATCCTAACTAATAAGAGGGATGAACAATGCTGATAACTAGTTTTTCTATAACATTTTGAAAAACTAATTTTTCACAAGACCTACTCTTTAAAAATGTAATACAAGATTTAATTTAGAATAGACTTATAAAACAAAGCATGGCCAAAATCTTGTAAAAACTAGTTTTTTTGTAACATAAGAAAAAAATTAGTTTTAAAGCACCAAGTCTAACTAATAAGAGTGATGAACGATTCTGAAAACTAATTTTTTTATAACATTTTAAAAAAAACTAATTTTTCACAAGAGTTACTCTAAAGCATGGCATTTAGTATGAGAAAATCAACATGTTTAGATTTCATCTTAATAATAATTGTATGATGATTTATATATAATTATTAACCATAAACTTCCATATAAAGACATTATTATTATTATTATTATTATTATTATTATTATTATTATTATTATTATTATTATTATTATTATTATTATTAATTTAATTTTTATAAGGAAACTTCCCATTTTTATGATTTTAGAAATATCACCAAATATTTATTTAAGGGAACTGAAAATAACATAAATCATATTGAAAATCGGAAGCAATAAAATCATATTTTCCACTAGTAATAATAAAATTCCTTTTAAAAAATTGGGAGAATATTGAAACAAATTCTATTAATTGTTTGCTTGGGGGTCAAGGAAAAAAATTAACTAGTTAAAACAAAAAAAAAAAACAAAAAAAGGATTAATTATAAGTTGAACAAATTACCCACATTTACGGTGAAAATTTCTAACCTCCTGATCAAGACGCAAGACGCAAGACGCAACACGCGCTTATTTCTTACTTGGATGACAATCTCCCTCCCTAGCTGTCACGGTTAAATAGGAGAGAGAGAGTGGCTGTTACGAATAATTATCCTAAGTGGGAAATTAAATTGTCTCGAAAATGGTATTTAGAGAAACAGAGCAAAACCCAGATTGTCGAATGGCGGCTTGTTCAAGGTTGCCCACCACGTTCTAACTGTAAATATCCAAAAGTTAAATTCAATTTTAAACAATTATCAGTACAATTAAAATTTAATTATAAAACAAAGTAAAAAAAAATACTCTCTCCGTCGTTTTGCTACAATAATGTGCACACTTATTATTTACACGCAAATTATGGAGAAAGTTAGTAGAGTAAGTGTTGTGAGTATGAAAAACGAGGTTGAAAAGAGAAAGTGAGATAAAAAATAATGAATTGATTGGTGTTGTGGATATAAAAGTAAAATAAGAGAGAATTAATGGGTGAAATAGTAAATATTTTTTGCTAATTTAGAAAGTTTGCAGTTTATAATGGGACGTCCAATAAAAAAAGTGTACAGTAGTTGGGATGGAGGGAGTAAATGTTTGTTGACCGTAATACCCTTGGTGGTTCAGTTAATTTACGGGTTGATAATGGTAATTTTTAAAATGTTAATTTGACCGACATAATTAACCGAGTATCCTGGGTCTCACGTGAGCTGAGTCAGCAGTGTTTATAAGTTCACTCATTGGACCATCGTGTCTATACGGACCCATAAGACTTACGTGTCGCAATCTGATAGCTTCATCGAGATGCGGCTGTTCGTGGTTTATTACACCTCCTAAAACCCCCGAACCAACGTGATTAATCAGAAGTAAAACCCCTCTTAATCGCTTGATTAAGATATACTCCCACCGATCCACCCAAGTGTGCCCCATTGATCAAGGCACGCCGATTAAGAAATACTCCCTCCGTTCCATGATAATATATAAACTTTCCTTTTTGGGCGTCCCATAATAATACTCCCTCCGTCCCCAACCTAAGTGCACACTTTCCATTTTGAACGTCCCAAACCTACGTGCACATTTTCTAAAATGGAAAGAAATCTTTACTATTCCCTCCACTCATTCTCTCTCCTACATTATTTTAATACTCACAACACCATTATAATTTACTATTCCCTCCACTCATTCTCTCTCCTATTTTATTTTCTCACTCACAACACTTTCAATATAATACTCTCTCTTTAATTTACGTGAAAAGTCAAACCGGACATGTAGGTTGGGGACGGAGGGAGTATATACTTTCCTAAAATGAAAAGCTTAATCTTTACTATTACCTCCACTCATTCTCTCTCTTACATTATTTTAATACTCACATCATCATTATAATTTACTATTCTCTCCACTCATTCTCTTTCCTATTTTATTTTCACACTCACAACACTTTCAATATAATATTTTCTCCTTAATTTCCGTGCAAAACCCAAAAGTCTATAAAAAAATGGGACGGAGGGAGTACAAGATATTAAGGTAATGAAAATGCCAGAAGTAGAAAATGAAGAGAGGAAATGAGTGGAGTAATAAGTAGGTTAATAAATTGTATAAGTGGAGAATACGAGCAGCTAATAAGTGGGTGGGGTATGGAGAATATAAAATATTAAAATCTTTTTCATTGTTGATAGTTCACACTAAAATACTAAAACCATCAAGAAAAATAAACGTAAACTCGAACTCGTAACTGAGGGAGTATTTTTTTAAAAGTGCCAAAAAAGAAAATAATTAATTAGTTACAGGGAAATGAGGTTGACAATTTCGGCGGATGGATCCTATAAAGCAGGGATTCAGTGTTCTGGTCTTCATTGAACTCTTTCTCTCTCTCTTTTCCTTTGATTTCCTCTCTCAACAATCACACTCTTTCAAAATTTAATAGCATAGAAACATTGGATTTGGACTTCCCAAATCTCCCATGTTTATTAACTTTCCGATTTCTCAACAAAAAATCAACTTTTAAAACCTTCTAAAAATTTACAGAGACCTCCCTTTATTCTTGTGAAATGCTGCCAAAATTACAATTTTTGTGAGATTGAAGATTCATTGATTCGTAGTATTTACTTATTTATATGATTAAATCTTCAATTTCTTTTCAATTGAATGAGGGATATGGAGAGTTTTTTGAGTCCAATAAAATACACAGAGCACAAAATCGTTACAAAAATGGCAGCAATTGGAGGGAGGTCTGTTAATGGCAGAAAATCAGAGGTTGCTGGGCCGAAAATCGTTCGGATATCAGTTACAGATCCAGACGCTACTGATTCATCTAGTGATGAAGAGAATAATCAGCTCTTTGGGCGACGTCGTATGAAGAAATACATCAATGAGATTCATATCGAGACTTCTTGCAAAAACACGCCGGCGGCCGCCGCAACGTTGGGTGAGTGCAGGAAAAGGGCGGTGTGTAACGGACAGGCGGCGGTGGCTAAGCCAAAGGCAACGAAGGCTTCACTGGCGGGTTCGGTCAGGAAATACCGTGGAGTCCGGCAACGGCCGTGGGGTAAATGGGCTGCTGAAATAAGGGACCCGGCCCGACGGGTTAGGCTATGGTTGGGTACATTCGACACGGCGGAGGAAGCTGCCATGGTGTACGACAAAGCTGCTATTAAAATCCGTGGGCCCGATGCATTGACGAACTTTGTCACACCGTCAGCGCCTGTGAAGGAGAAGACGCCGGAGGTCAATGTAGCTTCAGTTTCCGGCGAAGACTCCGGTGAGGAGTCCAGCAACTTGTGCTCTCCTACTTCGGTTCTACGTTTTAGAACTAGTCGGACTCCAACTCAATCTAGTGAAGAAGTCGAGCCGGTGAAGGAAGCTGAAGAGTGCATTTCTGTAAGTGAACCGACCCAAGAACCCTTAGAGTCACCCGTTCATTTCATGATCGATTTACCTTTACCTGAACCTTTTTATTTTACTGACGATTTACCAGAACCCGTTCATTTTACTGACCCTTCTCAAGGGGAATCAAATTTACTTGATTACACAAGTGAATTATTGGAAATAGACTCTTCTGCGATGGATTATCTTTTTGATTTTCCAATAGATGAGCCTATAATTGTCAAACAAAATGAGCAAATTTTTTCGATTACCGAACCTTTTACTGGGTTCAATGCCGTTGATGAACCGACCTTCGAACCTTTTATTGGGTTCAATGGGGTCGACGTACCGCCCTTTGAACCTAGTACTGGGTCAAATATTGTCCACGAACCGACCTTCACAAATGACAAGTTGATGGTGTCTAAAAAAGAAGCATTTTTTACGGATGATTTGCCAGATGAGCTTTCATTGCCTTTCGATGATGCTCTAATTTGGGACAATAATGAATTCTGGGATGATATTCAAGCAAGTGATAATATGATTCATGAATTTAGATCCCAACCAATGTTGGAGGTTGATAGATCTCTCAAAGATATTCCGAGCGATATTCTGAGTTTCGAATCGCTAGCGTGTTAGATATTAGTTCAAGTTTAATTAATTGGTAACCGGGTTGCCGATTATTTGGCAAGTTTTGTACCTGAACCAAAATGTAGCTTGTTAATTTATAGTATAGGACTTTTTTTTTTTTGAGTATCTGTGTATGAAGTTCTAGATTGGCAAGGTTTTATTAATATAATAAATGTTTCAACATTGTGTATTTTTTTCACTGAATTGTTTCAACATTGTCTACCATTTTGATCCAACGTGAGATATCTCATTCAGTCCTTAATAAATGAGTAGTGGTATGCCCCCATTTTGCTCAAATTTCATTCATGACTAAATGATTATTGTTGTGCATTATATATTAGCAAAAAGGTGCATTTGGAAAGAAATTGAACTTTTATAATTTTGAATAATACGATGTATTTAATTATTGAAGATTTATATATTAGATTTTAATTAGATTATGAGACTTGTACCATCAAATCGGAATCGTGAATATTTACGATGAATTTAATTATTGAAGATTTTAATTAGATTCTGAGATTTGTACAATCGAATCCGGAATCGAGCATTAGCAATATATTATTTTGTTCCCTAGAACATTACCATGATAAATCACATTTTTTTAAAAAGAAAATTTTATAATACTTTTTTATTAATAAGATTCACTCTATAAACTTACTATTTTTCTTCTTTCTCTTTCTCTTTTTCTGAACCCGCTCACAAATCAATACATACTTTTTATTATTAAAAAATTCCGACTAAATAGAGGAGGAATAGATTTGCCAAGGTGGCATTCCGTTTGCCGCACCCTCACACACGAGTGAGGCGCTAATTGCGGTTGGGGTGGGCTTCTTTTGACCGAGTCGGTGGTCTAAGAAAATCTTAAATACAGAGATTTGGTTAAGCCCGATGTTAACCACGCGGGCGGGCGGGCTGGCTGGCTGGCATTTAAAGCCTTGTCTTTGTGGCTCCCTTGTATAGTGCTCGTGCGGAAAAGGAGAGATGAAAGTCTATAAAAGCAAAAAGTAGTGAGAACCGCCGTGACAAATAATGGACTGATTTGGTAGGCCAAAAACAAAATAAAAGTGGTCTAGTTGAAATTATTCTTAGCTGTTAAAAGGACAATTGTCGTTGTATCAGTAAACGAACATACTAACAATATTTAAAAAATTAAAATGTCTAAACTTTTTGACACAAAGTATGAAACGGGTTTTCCAATTATCGTACACCAGATAAGTTTTGACATAAGATTCTAGACTTACTAAAAATAGTTCAAAAGATAGTTATTAAGGTTGAAAAAATGATCAATATACTCCCTCCGTTCCAAACCTAGATACCCGTTACCGTTCGACGCGAAAATTAAGGAAAGTTTCAGAACGAGCAGTGTCATGAAGATAAAAGAAAATGTATATATAAACGATGATAAATAATAAAGCTTGAAGGTCATGAAGATAAAAATAAAATAGTATAGAGAAAATGAAAGCCGAGGAAAAAGTAAATATTCTTTATCATTTGTAAAAGGTATGTTAATTTAAGACGCCCAAAAGACAAAATGGATATCTAAAAGGCAAAATGGATATTTAGGTTCGGGATGGACTAGAGGGAGTATATGCTTAGTCGTTAAAATGAGGTTAATCGTGTCGAATATTTTATGGATTTTTACATATACTAAGATAATAAATAAAGCAAAGACATGTACATACGTGCACTATAATTAATTATATAAGGCACATACGTCTACGTGCTAAAGACTTTATTTATTATACTAAGATATGTAAAGTTCATAAAATATTCCAACAATCTCCCACTTTGACTTACACATGTACATAGTATAATACCTTAGTTTAATTGCATATCACATTATAAACCTTAACAAAGAATGCTTTACTCAAGTAGTACCCGGTCCGAAAAAGGACTCAAGTGCAATTCGGGAAAATCTGGGACTAAAATGGTATTTGGAAGCTTTTGGACCAAATCGGAATTTATGGAAAATTCAGGACTAAACGGGAAATATGGAAATTTTGGACGAATTTGATATATAAAAATTCCCGGGATTAAATGAAAGATAAAATTTCAAAGAAATAAGTGCAAAAGAAGTCATTATAATAGTCAAAGTGCGATTGCAAAATCGCGGACGAAGCGAGTATACTAATTGTCACAAATTAGAAACTAGGCCACTAGACGCATATTACATGGTAGTTGGCCGAGGACAATAAGGCCATTTTGCACAAGGAGGGCCGGCCAAGGAGAAAGAGTTAGGCCATTGCAAGTGGCCGGGCCAAGCAACTCCAAGACGGGCCAAGCTCTTTCGTCGATCGACCATTTATCGCCGCCGCGTAACCTAATTTCTAGCGCCGATCGAATCCTATTTAAGTGCCGATCGGACCTTAAATTAAGGCCGATCGACCCTTTATTTTTGTGCCGATCAAACCTTATTTTAGTGGCCGATCGACCCTTTCATTGCCCACCAAGTACCGAAGCACTATAAATAAGCGTGTCCGCCTCCCAATTTCAAACACACAATTCACTCTGAGAAACGAGACTACTCTTGTTTTACCCACGCTTCTTCCTACTCTCTTCGAATCGCCCTAGATTCGACCCCAAAGTCTTCATACACCGTAAGGCTCTTTTTAATATTTTTGTTCCCTATTATTATTATTGTCTTATTATATTTCGCATGCTTATTATATTTTAATTGTTCCTTTATGCTAGATTTAGGACTGCTTTTAATATATTTAAATATGCAATAGCCGAGGATGATCTAAGGTTTCGCCAAGAAACCCAACGGATCTAGGAACTATTTATTACCTTCCACCTTAATTATAATTATCCCATGATCAACAATTCCCCAAGGAAGAACGTTGATTAGCGCACCTTCCGAGGGCCTAACTCAAAGGTTCTAGGCGCGATCATTAACTAATTCTTTCTCTCCCCTCCTCCTTGGCGAATGATCCCGTTTCTTCTATCTATTCCTCGTAAACACCGCACACAACCAACACCCCACATGCTAGAAAGACCGATCCGTCTGCAATAGGAGTGATAACGTTTCTTCTTCGTCAGAACTTCACCCCCGAACCCAATTAACCGTTTAGCCTTTTTCAAAGCTTTGGGGCTATATCAAAGTGGCGTGGCGACTCTCAAAATTAAACTAATATTTTAATATGGTTTAAAGCGAGTGTCACTAAAAGAATTAGAATTTTTACCTCACACTACCACTAGAGTCCGTGTCACACTGCACAGACACCCTTTAACCCATCGGAGAAGCCAAAGTGCGGGAAGTGTGGTGATCATGTCCCCTCCCTTCCGAGTCTCACTTGGCCATCCAATCATCAGTGCGCTTCGACTGCACGGTGGGAGCCTCGAAACCTAACCTCAGGTCACCCATTTTGCTAGAGTACACTCCCCGTGACCGGTTGGTTTGACTAGCTTTTTTCATGTAGACAATTAATAAGGTCTTTGTGTTAAGTCACTACGAATCAATGATAAGTCAAGATCTATAAAGAAAATAAAGGCACTAAAAAAAAAATTTGATTTTCCTTTTAAAGGACGTACCATGTAAAGTTTGAATGCTAGATCTTGTCTTATCATAGGTCTGTAGTACTTCCCATATATATCATTTTAAATGTCTATATGAGACGGTTAGTCATTAGGATCCACCACTTTAGGACCTTTAGTTAGTTGCGAAAAAGGGGTATCCCTTCCAACCAAGAGTAGGTTCTATAAAAAATAGAGGGCTTTTTTGTAAATAAAATGCTTAATCGCTTCCTCATTTTTAGGACCTTCCGAGGTCCACTCTTCATTTTTAGGACCTTCCGAGGTCCACTCCTCATTTCTAGGACCCTCCGAGGTCCGCTCCTCATTTCTAGGACCTTCCGAGGTCCACTCCTCATTTCTAGGACCCTCCGAGGTCCACTCCTCATTTCTAGGACCCTCCGAGGTCCACTCTTCATTTTTAGGACCTTCCGAGGTCCACTCTTCACTTCTAGGACCCTCCGAGGTCCGCTCTTCATTTCTAGGACCCTCCGAGGTCCGCTCTTCATTTCTAGGACCCTCCGAGGTCCGCTCTTCATTTCTAGGACCCTCCGAGGTCCACTCTGCATTTCTAGGACCCTCCGAGGTCCGCTCTTCATTTCTAGGACCCTTCGAGGTCCGCTCTTCATTTCTAGGACCCTCCGAGGTCCGCTCTTCACTTCTAGGACCCTCCGAGGTCCGCTCTTCATTTCTAGGACCCTCCGAGGTCCACTCTCCACTCTTCATTTCTAGGATCCTCCGAGGTCCACTCTCCATTTCTAGGACCCTCCGAGGTCCACTCTCCATCTCTAGGACCCTCCGAGGTCCACTCTACATTTCTAGGACCCTCCGAGGTCCACTCTCCATTTCTAGGACCCTCCGAGGTCCACTCCTCATCTCTTGGACCCTTCAAGGTCCACACCCTCTACTGTGGACCGCCCTAGGTCCAGTCTCCCAATCTTGGACCATTCAAGGTCCACTCCTCATCTCTTGGACCCTTCAAGGTCCACACCCTCTACTACGGACCGCCCTAGGTCCAGTCTCTCTATCTTGGACCGTTCAAGGTCCACTCTTTGACCCTTCGTGGTGCTCTTCCTATACTAAGTCCACTCTCCCAATCTTAGAACATTCAAGGTCCACTTCTCATCTTTTGGACCCTTCTAGGTCCATTTCTTCTACTTTGTACCATTCAAGGTCCACTCCTCAATTTAGGACCCTTCGAGGTCCACTCTCTCTATCTAGGACCATTCGAGGTCCACCCTTCCACCTGAGACTCTTCGAGGTCCACCCTCGTCTCTTGGACCATCCATGGTCCACTCCTCTACCTTAGACCCCCATGGTCTACAAGTTAGGACCCTTCAAAGTTCTACCTCTCATCTCTTGAACCTTCCATAGTCTGCTCCCTTAGCCTTAAAACCATCCATAGTTTAGATCCTTTATCTCTAGCACCCTTCAGCCAAAGACCAACCAAGGCCAATCCTCACCCAAGACCAAATTAACTCACCTAGATCACCCTCATTTGACCAAGGATCGAGTCATCTTCCTCTCCCTTTTTCACCAAACGGACTCTTTTACATTCATCCTCTCTCTTTCTCTAAACTTAACCCCGGTTGTATCACAATCGGCCCCCTCGAACTACGGTGACCCGAGACTCGTATCTTAAATGGTAAGGGTTACGTAGGCAACTTCAGCCCGGTCAAACTCTCAAATTGTGGAGATCAACTATTTTCTGAGATGCCTTAAGATTAATTGTGAGTCTATTCAACTCATTGGTTTGACTCGTCGCCGTATGTTCTGCTGCACTCGCATCATGTCTATGGAGAAAAGCATTGAAGCCCTTAAAGAAGTCTCAAACATGAGGTTGGGAGTGATCAACCTCCTCAAAGACATGCATGAAATTGAGCAGCACCATTTGTCTTACATTCAGGAATACTTGAGAAGAGTTCCTCCTCCTATTCAATTCCGGTCCCTATCATCCACATGCTTATGGTTCCCCTTATGGTCCTACACATCAGAATTTCTCATTCAGATGCCCGCCGTGGGCCACCAACCAACTAAAGGCATCAATACCCGAGAAGAAGATCAACAAGGAACATTTTGATGACTTAGGAATGCCTGCGGGTGAGTCCTTCGACATTTTGGTGGGAAAGAATTTGATCAAGCCGCTCGAGAACTACAAGCCTATTAACCCAAGGGAAGACTTAGATACATCCAAGTTTTGCAAATACCACAAGTACGCTGGGCATACCACTGACAAATGTGTGCAACTGAAACGCTCAATTCAAAGATTGATTAACCAAGGGAAGACCCAAGGCCTCATTGATGAAGGAACCCTCACCCTTCGAGGGAAGATTTAGATTCATTCAGTCTTGTAGGTTCTAGTGTGTCTTTTTTACGTCCATTTTGGGCATTGATATGTAATGTCCACTTTGAACTAGTTACTTCAATAATAAAAAAGGTCTTTCTTTCTTTTCTCTCTAGACTTGAGACATAATCTCGCATTACTTTCAAGAAGATTGTTTTATTTATAATTATCACTTGGTTGCTAATCTCACTGATAAACTCACCGGCTAATAAAGTAAACAATGAATGAATGCTTTGATTGGAGTAAACAACTCACCGTTCCTTCTTCATATACACCATCCCTATACACCCTTCTCTCATACACTCTCTCCATACTCCACCATATACTTTTCATACACTCCTTGTACATACCCGTTATACCTTCTCAAGCATACACTTCCCCAAATACACTCTCCCCCACTTAAACATCCTTTCCATATGATCAAGATAAGCAAAGACCGTTGTTGCTCATCATCAGAAAATAGCTGCTCACGCCACTGCAATTTAAAGAAGATGCAAGGAGTTGTTCTTATCCTTCACAAGTGCTACATGAATATCAACTTGGGGCTCACCAACCCCCAAATCTCGCGTCTCCTCTGATTTTCCATTTGATCGTTAAGCTTTCATTGAATATGCTCACATATCTTTCCCATGGTCTGAATATATTTTGCCTTACATTAATAAGTCGGTTAAATGAGTTTGCATTTTAAAAATACTCTTTTGAGAATGCTATCCAGTAGCGATTGAAGCTTAAACCTCTCGCCATAGGAAGCCATAACCTTATCCTCACTAAATAATACCCTTTCATTTCAAGATCGACAAGTTTTGAGACCCTAAGGAAGAAGCCCATACTAGGGGCTCCTCGATTCACAAAGGAAGTAATCACCTCAAAGCTCAAGAAAGGCGGAATGCGAAAGAAACTCATACGAGGGGCTCCCTCGAAGAAACCACCTCCAAGCCCAAGAGGGAAAAGGTAAAACCATCCTAAGGCATACACTAGGGGCTATCGCGAGCAAACAAATTCGAAGGCTTTTCTCGATACGAGGGTGTTTAAAAACAAAAAAAAAACAAAAAACCTTCATCACCCCGAAGTGAACCACCCATCTCAAAAGTTGTGAAAACGAGACATCGAGTGAAGGTCCTATCGTGATCAAGTTACCTGCTGAAATCACAACAAACTCGCGAGAAGAAGCAACAAAAATTCCCTCTTGGACAAATCCCGTAAACCAATTCCAAAGTCCATCCTCTCACTTTTAGAGGATTCCATCACCACCTTTGACCTTATCAAAATCAAAGTTAACCTCACTCTTAGATGTTCTGAAGAATCAACAACAAGAAAATCCCCTCACCTTAGAAATTCCAAACACATCCCTCAAGCCAACCTCTCAGCAAATGGCCCAGCCGACCTCTCACTTTAAGAGGTCATGTTAAGCATCACCCAATGATCGATCGCAACCCAGAGCCCAGCCTACAACCACTACCGGATGGCATTCTCATTCTCGAGTCACTTGTTATCCTACGTGAGCATATTGCATACTCTCGCCAAGTTTGGGAACTCGTCCTATTCTTGAAATTCGTTTATTCGACTCTTCAAGCACCGTCTCGCAAAAGTCTCACTGGGCTTTCGCATCCGTGCCTCTCGCCGGCACTCCGGTAAAAGCAAGGAGACGCGTGCCGTGACTACTCCTCGGCTTGTGAGAACAAAGGAGCAACGAATCTTGAATTGAAAGACGAAAAATAGAAGGGGCTATAATCAGTCAAATCCCAATTTTTCTTCCGCTCCAGCCTTGTTTCTTCCACTCCAGCCTTGTTTCTTCCACTCCAGCCTTTTTTCTATTTTTCATTCTTTCCCATAAAGAAGATCAATGCAAAGGCATCCCGCACGAAAATTACCACCAAATGTACCCTGTAGCAAAGAAGCAACAACTAACATCCTTCTCCTTCCAAAAGTCAAGCCGCATTTCCAACTTCTAATCAAAGCCATTATTTGTTTACTTATATAATTGGAATTTGACAAACCAATCAAGAAGGTCCATTCTCAAGCAATCAAGATATAATTCGAACAAAACAAGTCTTCAAATGTCTCGACAAGTCTTCTTTTCTACAATCTAGGAAGAGCCAAACACTGTCTTTCTGTCAGCAGGGGCCTCCATACACTTTTCTACACCTAGTGATGCTTATACTCTCCCAAAAGAGTCAAACCCAAAAGCGAGAGTGTCATACACGAAATCGGGATCCATTCCCACCGTCAAAAATGTGCCCCTCGCACATATACATTTCCGAGTCTTGTCCAAATGATCGATTGACCGTTGTTCAAACAATGGGTCGCTCCGTGGCCGCAAGATGACTCTCCGCAATAGGGATACATTGAATCTCTCCAAGCCGGGGCTTTTATTAAGCCGTTCTCTCGTGCTCTTTACCGACATTCCTTCGTTTACTTTGCATCATCGATCGGGCTACGCCATGGTCACTTTCATCAAATGTTGAGGCTCCCTCAATGTAAATAGGTCGACTATGTGGTTCTTCGTAAGAGGTCGTGGGCTCTAATCGAGGCTCCGACAAAGTCATATCTAGCAAGAAGCGGCATCCCTTGTCATCAAGATCGCATGTGGCAAACGCTTTGAGTTAGTTAGAAATGTAATTAATCATGAGGCCTCTTTATCAAATAAACATGCTTTCAAAATACCGTCCTCCTTGGTACCTTGTTTACAAAAATCACTCTTTGGTCTCCACAAATTTTCAAACTCTTCAAATCTATCAAAGACGTATCTACGTGACTCTCAAGATGACTCGGTCCTTATCTCTGGACATCAAACTTACCTAATCCCACCTTCTACCATAGACACCCACTCGCCTCGCCTAGTTTAAACCATAACCTTGCCCGCTCAAGTGCCTCTCTAAACCCTAGCCTCAAAGCCTAGGTAACAAATACCTTTCTAAACCCTAGCCCTAAGCCTAGGTGACAAAATACATTTCTAAACCCTAGCCCTAAGCCTAGGTGACAAATACGTTTCTAAGCCCTAGCCTCAAGCCTAGGTGACAAATACCTTTCTAAATCCTAGCCTCAAGCCTAGGTGACAAATCTCCTCTCTAAAGCCCTAGCCTTAAGCCTAGATGACAAAACTCCTCTCTAAGCCACACAGCCTTAAGCCTAGATGACAAAACTCCTCTCTAAATCCTAGCCTCGAGCCTAGATGACAAAACTCCTCTCTAAACCTTAGCAATGATCATCCCAATCTTTTAATCGCTTGGTTCTTCGGCTCAGAAGCCATAATAATCCCAATCAATTCACACAACTATTCCTCATCGCAGCCTAAGTCCTTTGGCGGCTACGGTTTTCATCATTAGTGGCCTAAGTCCTTTGGCGGCCCACCATTCTTCATCGCAGCAAGAGCCTAAGTCCTTTGGCGGCTACGCTTTCATCATTAGTGGCCTAAGTCCTCCCGTGACCACGAATCCTTATTTTCGAGGTGGATAAAGGATGACAAACCACCAAATTTTCGCGGGTGACTCCCCGCAGGTCAAATTTTTCACTGAGGGTGACTCCGCGAAGTCAAAATTTTTCCATAGGGTGACTCCCGCAAGTCAAATTTTCACAAGGGGTGACTCCCGCTAAGTCAATTTTTCACAAGGGGTGACTCCCGCAGTAAGTCAAATTTTCACAAGAGGGTGACTCCCGAAGTCAAATTTTTCACAAGGGGTGACTCCCGCAGAAGTCAAATTTTTCACAAGGGGTGACTCCCGCGTAAGTCAAATTTTTCACAAGGGGTGACTCCCGCAGAAGTCAAATTTTCACAAGGGGTGACTCCCGCCAGTCAAATTTTCACAAGGGTGACTCCCGAAGTCAAATTTTCACAAGGGTGACTCCCTTGAAGTCAAATTTTCACAAGGGGTGACTCCCAGGTCAAATTTTCAAGGGGTGACTCCGCGAAGTCAAATTCTCACAAAACTTTTGGGTGATTCCCGCATTACATTCCAAAGTGACTTTCGCGCACCACGTCTTCACATTTCGGTGACTTTCATATAGTCACATATTTCCGGTGATTCCCACACAAATCGCATCTTTGGCTTGAGACGCCGCACGTCCGCCACTCGGGTACTAAAACGCCCACTCTTCCGAACTACGACTTGGCTTGATTCCTTTTGGGATACGTAGGTAGCCCGACGTGGGTCCAGCCGCTCGACCTACCTGGTCATCTTCCATTTGTGACTCAGCTCGAGTCCAAACATCACATCCGAAAGCTCATCATTCCACCTCCTGAAATCCCTTTTTTCAGGACGGATCCTATTTTTTATCGTCGACCCCACTTGTCTTACAAGAAGCGTCGCCGAGGGGCTACTGTTAGTACCCGGTCCGAAAAAAGGGACTGAAGTGCAATTCGAGAAATTCAGGGACTAAACTGGCATTTGGAAGCTTTTGGACCAAGTTGGAATTTATGGAAAATTCAGGGACTAAAATGGAAATATGGAAATTTTGGACGAATTTGATATATAAAAATTCCTGGAATTAACTGAAGTATAAAATCCCAAAGAGCGAAGTGCAAAAGAATTCATTAAAGTGGTCAAAATGGACTTGGAAATAACAGAGACGAAACGAATAGTATTAATACTAAAACAGGCCAAGGCTTTGCTGGAAGTGGCCGAGCTATGCTAGGCCAAGGACACAAGGTGGCCGGCCATTCAAGGCCATTTGGGGCCAAGGTGCAGCATTTGGGCCAAGAGAAAAGGGGCCATGGCCGAGCACTGTAGGGCTTTTGCAAAGTTGGGCCGATCGACCAAATCAAGAATGGGCTTTGCAAATATTAGTGACGATCGAACCTTTGTCCACCGCCGCCAGAATTTTCCTTAACTTGTGCCGATCGAACCTTTCACAATATTTTAAACTGCCGATCGAACCTTATTTTTAGTGCCGATCGGACCTTATTTTTAAGGCCGATCGACCCTTTCTTTTTGTGCCGATCGAACCTTATTATTAAGGCCGATCGACCCTTTTCTCGGTCCAGCCCATTCTCCGAAGCACTATAAATACGTGCAGCCGGTATCAGCTTTTGACACACAATTCATTCGGGAGAAGCGAGATTACACTTGCTTTACCCGTATTTCTTCCCACATTCTTCGAATCGCCCTAGATTCGACCCCAAAGTCTTGCTACAATTGGTAAGACTCTTTTTAATATTTTTTGTTCTTTATTATTATTGTCATATTATATTTGCATGTTTATTATATTTTAATTGTTCCTTTATGCTAGATTTAGGACTGTTTTAATATATTTAAATATGCAATAGCCGAGGATGATCTAAGGTTTCGCCCAAGAAAACCCAATGGATCTAGGAACTATTTCTTTCCTTCCACCTTAGTAATAATTGTCCCATGATCAACAATCCCCCAAGGATGAACGTTGATTAGTGCACCTTCCGAGGGCCTAACTCAAAGGTTCTAGGGTGTGATCATTAACTAATTCTTTCTCTCCCCTCCTCCTTATGCATGATCCCGTTTTTTCTATCTATTCCTGTAAACACCGCACACAACCAACACCCCACATGCTAGAAAGACCGATCCGTCGGACAATAGGAGTGATAGCGTTTCTTCTTCCGTTGTAACTTGACCCCCGAACCCAATTAACTGTTTAGCCTTTTTTCAAAGCTTTGGGCTATATCAAAGTGGCGTGGCGACTCTCAAAATTAAACTAATATTTTAATATGGTTTAAATCGAGTGTCACTAAATGAATATCCCATTTCGATCCGACATTATATGATTATTTATTTTAAACCTCCGAATGCGCGTTGCATCGGGACGAGGTATTCACAACTTCGTCAGCCGGAAGCTTCAGGGCAGGGAATTGAACTATTCAGCTTTAGAGAAAACCTGTGCAGCTTTGGTATGGGTGGTCAGCAAATTGAGACATTATCTGTTGGCGCATACAGTACACCTGGTGTCAAAGATGGACCCCATCAAGTGCCTATTCGATAAGCCTTCTCTGTCGTCAAGGCTTGTAAAGTGGTCCTTCTTCCTAGCCGAGTTTGATATCAAGTTTGTAACCCGCAAGGCAATCAAAGGCCAAGCTCTGTCATATCATTTGGCGAATTTTCCGAGCTCAGAGGCACGCGGACTCGAACCCCAGTTTCCGGATGATGGGATTTTCATGATAGAAGGTACAGACCGTTGGCAATTATTCTTCGACGGCGCCGCCAATAAGAAAGGCAATGGTATCGGCATGGTGTTGGTTGACCCAAAGGATGTGCACACCCCCATTGCTATCAAGTTGAACTTCCCGGCTACTAACATCGACGCGGAATATGAAGCTTGCATAGCCGGCCTTGAGGCAGCTTTGAAAAGGAATGTCGAGGAGTTGGAGGTCTATGGAGACTCCCAGCTAATCATTAATCAGGTGTCCAATAAGTGGAGAATCGTGGAACATTACTTACAATTGTACTGTGCTTATATGGAGGATTTGATCAACCAATTCAAGGAGGTCACGTTCCATTATCTGCCTCGGGACAAGAACAGGTTTGCGGATGCCCTGGCCACCTTAGCCTCTTTGGTAGAGATTCCGGAGGGAAAGTCAGTAAAGCCATTCAAAATTGGGAGGCGTGAGAACCCTACCTACTGTTTTCAGATTGAACTGGAAAAGGTCGATGACTTGTGGTATAGCCAGATTTTCCAGTATCTTAAGCATGGCGAAGCCTCGTTCCCGACAGAGGAGGATGGTAAGCCGAAAGAGGGTCTTCACGCTAAAAGCTTACAAGCTTTGAAGAGGTTGTCTGCTCAGTATGTTATTTTGGGAGATGACTTATGGAAGAAAAGACACCGAGGACCACTTTTGCTCTACATCAGCAGGTCTAAAGCTAGAAAGGTCATGGAGGAAGTCCATGGTGGTGCATGTGGACCACATATGAACGCCCGATCTTTGATGTTCAGCATACTCAGGATGGGCTATTATTGGATCTCCATGGAGACTGACTGTATACAGTTTGTGCGGACTTGTGATAAGTGTCAGCGGTTCTCCAATCTCAACCATATACCTCCCCATGATCTCTATTGTATGAGCACTCCTTGGTCGTTCGCGACTTAGGGAATTGATGTTATTAGAAAGATAACTCCTGCCGGCAGTAATGGTCACGAATTTGTGTTGGTTGTTGTTGATTATTTCACCAAGTGGGTCTAAGCAGCATCCTACAAGGTCCTCAACTCCAAAAAGGTAGCCCGTTTTATAAAGGAGAACATTATGTGCCGGTATGGAGTTCCAAATGAGATTATTTCCGATAACGGGTCGCACTTCGAGGGAGATGCCGACAGACTGCTTGCAGAGTTCAGGATCAAGCGCCATAAGTCATCCCCGTATCGCCCTCAAACCAATGGTGCTGTCGAGGCCGCGAACAAGAACCTAGAAAGGATCATCCGGAAGATGGCCGAGAGGAACCGGGATTGGCCTGAGAAGCTTCATTTGGCATTAGGGGGCTATCGTACTTCAGTGAGAACAGCCACCGGTGAAACCCCGTTCGCTTTGACATACGGGATGGACGCCATTTTGCCCATTGAGTTAGAGATACCCTCCCTTCGGGTCCTGCTTGAAAATGAAGTCAATGAGATAGATTGACTTCAAAGTCGGCATGACGAGTTAGCTCTTCTAGATGAGCGAAGGCTCAAGGCGATGGAGCACATCCGGGCTTATCAAAAATGCATGGCTAGGGCTTTTGACAAGAAGGTGCATCCCCGTGACATTAAGGTGGGTGATTTGGTCTTAAAGGAGAAGCCGCCGAACCAATTCAGTCCGTTGGGCAAGTGGGCACCAGTTTGGGTTGGCCCGTATTTGGTGAAGGAGATCTTTTCTGGTAGAGCAATGAGGTTGACAGATTTGGATGGTAACCCCTTTGTGCACCCGGTGAACGGCGACAAGCTGCGCCGCTATTATGTTTAAATCGAGTCTCCCCCTCTCTAAAAAAAAAAGAAAAAGAAAAAAAGAAAGAAAGAATATATAAATAAATAAAAAAAATAAAAGAAAAAAAATAATAAAAGCGCGAAAATAATGTACCCAGACGAGAGTGAAAACCTCTCAAAAGGCAGTCCGTGCAAAACAAAGGGCGCGCTCGGTGCTAAAGAATATACCCAACTAGACTGAAAATCCTAAAAATGGGCGGTCTAGGTAAAAAACAGGGTTGCACCACTTGTCCCCCTTCTATCTATCCCTTTCTTAAACACAAAGTTAATTGGGTCAAACTACGGAGACCTGAGCCCCTTAGTCCTTTTTGTAGAAGGGGAATGTAGGCAACCACCGCTTGCGGTTCGGTCTAAAAATCATAAAAAATACCAAATCTTGTCAACGGTTATGTTTGTAAATGCCAAGATGTGTCTTGATTAAGTTCTGAAGTAATTTCAACTTTCACTACATTAATACATTCTTTGATAAGTTCAAGCACGATCTACTCTCGACTCATTAACATTAGCAAAAGTACATCTTTTCAAAAGTACGTCTAATCTGTCTGTGTCGGCAATAAGGGATACAAGGACCGGTCACCTAATCCTAGTCACTCGTTCCCGCTCCCGAGCTAGCACCCTTCTTCTTCCTCTTCCTTGGTCCTCGGGAGGTCTTTGGCCTAGCTATCTCAAACAGGTCTGTATCTCGTCGTCCCGGCTCAGGAATGCTACGAGCCGGTGAGTCAACCAATCTGGCAGCTCTCAGTGCCGCCTGGGCAGCCCTCTCCTCTCTCTAAGCCGTCCTCCAGGCCATAACCTCAGGGTCATCCCTCATCTTGGCCCTCCTCTCTACGAGTCTCTCAAAATTTGCTGCCGGATCGTCGGTCGCGTTGTCTGGGTCAGTCAGCGCCTCAGCATCACGTAACTCCCGGCTAGTCTGATCTCCTCCTCGGGTCCCTTGGCAATATGACTCAATGGTGTGCTGAACCAGCCCCATCTACTCCCCGTACCAAATGAGATATAAGGTGGACAGATATGTGATGCCCCGGGTCTTCCGTATCAATGTGCGAGCGGGAAAGGCTGCTCCCGAAAAGGCCCTGGCAAAAAATCTGATAGTCTGGCCATCAGTCATGTCAAGAGGAACGGTATCCCGAGCCATCTGCTCTCTGAATCTGCCAATAACCTGCTGTGGGTACCCATACTACCTCATAACAAGGGATGGGATGCTAAATGATGAAAAATGCAATCCCGGCAGCCTCACGACAACAGAATCATCCTGTCTGTCGCTCATGGTCTCGAGCCTCCATCCGGGAACCCAATACTGAATATCCGTGGTGGTTTATCTGGTCAGTCGCCTCTGCCAGCTCTCCTACGAAGCCTCTCGAGCCACCCGCCTCTGGCTGTGTAACCCGTGGTGCATAGCCTCGCCACGGGTAATGGGGAGATAAGCCCCAAGCGCTCAAAGAGCCACAATGATAAGAAGGCTGAGGTTTCGCGTCCCATGTATAATGACCATCCAGCCAATCGGTCCATCCCATGATATGTCTCTGCCATCAAAATGGGTACTATGTCTCTTTCTCCCTGCCCGGGCCGAACCTCAGTCAGTGTGGTACCTCGGTAACCCCGCATCTGCCTGACAACTCCTAGCAGTAAGTCGGAGCATACCCCATCATACTCACAGAAGCAGTATAGAGAGACCATGATCAGCATGAAAATGTCCATGGCCGTGGATAGGTCAAATAGCTCGGGACGTGATACAGCTAGCCGGGCTATCTGAGCTAGGTCAATAAAAATCAGATCGAGAATCAGGTCGGCTACCTGCTCTATGTGAAATCCCAAGAAATCAGCCAGCTGCTCAGTCAAGGGTTGTGGGTCTCGAGGGAAGACTGCATCTCTAAGATCAGATCCCCCAGTCAGTACACGGAACTCTTCAATGGTGGGTGTGAGGTCGTTGTATGAGAGGGTAAAGACATGCCTCTCGTGGTCCCAATATCTGGACGCGGCCCGGAGAAGATTCCAATCGACTGCAATTCCTTTAGTGCCCAAAGGCATCTCAACCCATACCTTTGGTCAATAACCCTCCGATTGTTGCTGTGATGGTGGCGGGTTAGATTGATGAGATCGGAGTGAAATTGGCACTCTTTGGTTTTGGATCTCTCATTATAATGCTCCATTTTGGGCCAAAAGTTGAATCTTGGGGCTGATTTTGGGATGGAAGATCGATTTTGAGTCTGCTATGACTGCTGGAATGTGTTTTTTTCGAGTCTGCCTTATTATAAATGCTGGGGCTTGCTGCCCAAGAAAATCTGTCCTTCAGACTTTCCATGTCGTACAACAGGGGCTATCCCCTGATGTCCTGTGTCGGACGACATTGGAAGTCCACCAGACACCAGCAGCAGCTGCAATTGCAGCAGTCCCTTAGCAACCCAATACTTGCTCAAAACCTGTCCAAACTTGTCCAAAAACACCCAAAACAGTATATATACACTCCCCTTGACTCACCAAACACATGGGAGAGGATCTGACATACCCAATGCACCCACAGATACATAAACATCACCCAATACATACAAAACCACAAAAAGCACCCAACCACAGCAAATGCCATCATTTTTTGCCTTTCTTGGGATGGACTTGTGCATATAAATAAATAACTATAAGTACCATTAAGTAAATACCCTTTAGTTGTTAAAATACAAAGTGCAAAAAATAATTGTTTTACAATCCAAAAGTAATAGAATAATGCATGCATTTTTTCTCTCTCTCTCTCTCCCTAAGAGTCCTCAAGCACGACAAAAGGGGACCACCATGATCACTCCGACTCGGAGTCGTCGCCAGAATCCTCCCCGCTCTCCTCGGAGCCGCTATCCTCCTGGCCACTGCCTACCTGCTCCTCAGAGCCACTCTGCTCCTGGCCATCGCCGCCGCCTTCCTGCACCTCATGAATCTCGCCATCAGAGCCATCATCATCCTCATCTAGGGCCCAAGGCTGGGGCTCGCCATAATATCTGTGCCACTCGGGCACTGTGGAGAAAGGGGGCTGGTAGGGATCGTACTCATCATCATCATCGTCAAGCTGGGGCTGCTGACTCGAGCCACCCGCCTGTGAGCTAGATGGAGCTAGAGTCGGTCTATGCCTCTTCTTGGGAGGCACGACATCACTAGGCTGGGAGCTGCATTTCCCCTTCCAATGCTATGCGCTCTTCTGAAACTGGCGCAGCATCTTGACGGCCCCGGTGAGCGCCTTGGCCACTACCCTGTAGGTTTTGGCCGGAACCTGTTGAATAGAAACAAAAAAGGCAGTCAGAGGCAGTGAATATGGGCAATAATGATGTAAAAGACTTGAATAAAGCGGAAAGATAAAGGATGCTCACATAGGTAGTCCCGCGAGGAAGTCGCAAATGGGGGTGAGTCTCAGACATGTCGAAGGAAGAGCGGCGAATGACACCCTCGGTCTCGTACTCAAAGAATCGAGGAGGCATCGGTATTTGTACCCCCGCTGCCCTCCTGGCAACCATGACCTGAGGAGTCAGATGCCGAGTGAAGACGAACTGGCCGTAGTCCCCATCATCTGACAGCTTTGCAGCATCAATGACGGTCCTCAAGCTCTCTAAATCAGGGAGAGTCGGGGTATACCAGATCCCCTCAGGAGGATCGTGAGGGACGCGTGCGGCTGCACCATGTCCGTGCTGTCTACACACTCTCTCTCCCAGATACAAGGCATCGCCCTCCAAGCCAACCAAAAGCCTCCTAGTGCGGGTCACCAAGGCAGCATCCCCAACAACATCCTCATCATATCTGCCGTGCCATGGAAACAAGCTCAACCTGGTCGGGGTGCCCCTCAGGGCGATCATAGTATCCTCATAACAAGCCATCTTCCGGGGCTTCACCTCGTCCACCTTCCTACTCTGCCTAACCCTGAAGGTCCACCGGCGAATGGCAGGAAACAGATCTGCGGTAATCCCACACCTGAAATCAAAGGACAAGAGGCTTTCAGTGTGCAGCAGCAGTGATAGATTAATGACAGGAAATGCAATGCAGCAGTCAATGTGCGAAAAATAAGAGAGCATACCTCCAAAACTGTCTGATAGCAATCCAAAGAGGTCACGGTGCCTCTGCTCACCTCGTCCAAGGCTCTATACACCTGAGCCAAGCCGGCCTCGCCCCACGAAAAGGTGGAGACCTCACCCCAGTCTCGAAGGGGCTCCAATAGAAGGGTCAATGCCGTAGTGGAGGCATTGCAGAACAGGGTATCGGAGAAACCAGCCCAGGCGAATGCTCTCGCCAGTTGCTCAGTTGTGACTGCAACCTCGCCCTCAGAATAGAGACGGCACTGCTGCGATAACGCCGAGTGCAGGTCCCCCAATGGAACCCCATTGCCCTTCAAGCGAAAGATCATGCCGGTCAATCCTCTAATAGCATCCGGGCTCAGGACCCCAGGATCCTCAAAAAATATAGGTCTGCCTGTAAACCGCAGACTGGTGATGGCGGTGAAGTCATAGGGAGTAATGATGGACTCCCCCCAAGACAGATGAAAGGTGTGGGTAGTGTCCCACCAATACTGCCTAAAGGCCCTCACAAGCTCCACGCTCCTAGGCGTGTCTCCAAACTCTCCGACAGCAGTAAAGAATGGACCGAGGCCAGCAGCGTATATCAGGCCCTTGGGACTGTCGGACAGGTCAGGGGAACCGGGAAGAATGCCCCAGATAGTAGCTATCGCCTCAGGGGACCCCTTGGTCCGCAGAACCTGTAGGTAAGCACAACACAGGTATCAGAACATACTCATGTTAATTTGTGCATTCTTTCACTTGTGTACGTTTTCGCTTTTTGAATCACATAATTCTTTTTTCAACAAAATCTTTTCTTGATTTCAATTTAATGCATTTTATTCCAAGCATGCAATTTCTTTTTGGGTGCGATTTTTCCCCAAATTCTACCTTGAGCCCTAGAAATCAAACTTTGAAAATTAAAGGGGAGGGATTGATGGTTTAGAATCCTTACCCCCATTCGCTCCGCGGTGGAAGTGTGGAAATCGAGGCTTGGATAGAACCCATCCCCCTCCGGGAATTTCTTTCGCTTGTTCCGTTCGACAAGCTTTCTCTTCTCGGACAATGCTTGTTGTACTTGCCTTCTCGATTCCGCTCGCGGAGGCATTGTTGATTTGATTGGGACTGAGATTTGTGGAAGGAAAATTCGAATTTCCTCTGCTCTTCTCTCTCAAACTCGACGGTGACTGTTTTTTTTTTGAATCTGTTCTCGTAACTGGGCGCTTTAATTAAAAAGTTGTGGGGAAGTCCCATGTCGTACGACATCGGTGTCCCAGAAATTTGTGATCTTCCTTTTTTGCCCCTGGTCCTTTTATCCGTCCCCCACGGCTGTTTACCGTCATCATTAGTCAAATCCTCGGGTGATTCCCAAAAGAAACAGTCAAATCCTCGGGTGACTCCCCAAAGAAACAGTCAAACCTCGGGTGACTCCCCAAAGAAACAGTTAAATCCTCGGGTGACTCCCCAAAGAAACAGTCAAATCCTCGGGTGACTCCCCAAAGAAACAGTCAAATCCTCGGGTGACTCCCCAAAGAAACAGTCAAATCCTCGGGTGACTCCCCAAAGAAACAGTCAAACCTCGGGTGACTCCCCAAAGAAACAGTCAAACCTCGGGTGACTCCCCAAAGAAATAGTCAAATCCTCAGGTGACTCCCCAGAGAAACAGTCAAACCTTGGGTACAAAGCCCATGGCCTCTCATTAGCGCCACCTCTTTGATGAACTACTATTCGGCTTGATTCCCTCACGGGATACGTAGGAATCCTTTTCATAAAAGGTACAGCCGCTCGACCATCTTGATCATCTCTTTCTCCCGCCGTTCGTTGTCCGACTCGGGATTCTCATCTTGTCGACGACCCCACTTCTCGTGGAAGCGACGTCGCCGAGGGGCTCTGTGAGTACCCCGACCCGAACTCGTGTTTTTGAGTCTGCTTTCCATGATTGGCATTAGTTTTGGGCTTGCATTAGTCCAATTTGATCCATTTACTCTTCCTTGGGCCTGCCTCCCTGCGGCCCAGTTTGTCCTAAAAGATGACCGGTGTCGTCCGACATAGGACGACCCTAAGGCGGTTAAGACTCCATGTCGTACGACATAGGAGTTCCCATCAGCAGGCCTATAAATAAAGGGCTTGGCTGATCATTTAAGGAGGATTGGCAAGTAAGGTCACTCTGCTGAAATAGAGACTCACATTCTCTCTCATACACACACACTCACTTCCCTCCTCACACACACACACATCAAAGCCAAGGTCCAAAGAGTGATCTTCTTTGTTGGTGTTTTGAAGGAGCAAGCACCATACTATTGGTGTCTTTGCTTTGTGGACTACAATAGGTAGACACTAAATCCCTTCTCTCTCTGATTAAGTCTTGAATAATTGTTCATTTTTCCTTGCATGCTTTTATTGCTTAACAATATGTGAATATTTGGGATTTTTGCATGATAAAGGTCGTGGAGATGTGAATCATCAATATTCACATCTCCTCACTTCAGATCTAGACATTTAGTGTCATTAGTTGTATTAAAGTTTGCATCTTGGTTGATTGTGTTCTAGTTAGGAGGTGATGGCTACATGATCATGGCCAAAAACATGTGATTATTCACATTTGACCATTAAAGCCATGTGATCCTCCCATAATACTCACGTAGTATTGTTATTATACTGTTTCCAGTTGGTATTATAGCTTAGATTTTTGTTTTGAGCAAGGTGGGATCAGTCTGCTGAAGGGCACTGATACAGGACACCTATGTCGGATGACATAGGACACCTGAGGGAGTCCTATGTCATACGACATAGAGATCCCAGAAAGCTGTTTGGCTTCAGTGACTTCAGATAAGCTCAGATTGACCCCCCTTTACAGTTTCAACCTCTGTTTAGTGTCATATTACTGTTCTAAATTAGTATTGTAAGCTTAATAGCCTTGTTTTAAGTGTTAGAGCAGTTGTGGTAGCTTAACCACCCCCTTTGTAAGAGGCAACCTGACCAGGATGTCTTATGTCGTCTGACACCCTCTCCTGAGGAAGTCCTGTGTCGGACGACATTCGAGGTTCCTGGACATACTGTCTCAGCTCTTGCCTTGTAATTCAAGCAATCGTTTGTAAGGGTGTGGCCCCCTTTAATGGTTCACAAGTTGTACTCAGTTCTGAATACCATCAATGAAATCCAAATTTGCATGCCTTGCTTGTTGACACAAATCACACACACTTAGAATGATTATAATTTTCCTCGTTTGATTGAAAGTCTCGAAAGAGGCAACGTGGGTGAGCTCCATATTCTCTTCCCACGTCGTAACTTGACCCCCGGACCCATTTTCTCAATAAAAGAGGTTTTTCAATGTTTTCCTTAAAAATGGCGTGGCGACTCCCAAAAACCAAAAATGAGTTTTTCATGACATTTTCGGCGAGCGTTCATTCAGGTACGAACGTGGATCATGGCCGGGCAAGGCCCAATGGGTTGAGCCCAACATATAATTCATACAAGTCTCAATTATGACAAACGGAGTGGGCCTACCCTACCTTTGCTCGTCATGCCTCCTCGTCATTTTACACTATGTCGACCTAGACATAGAAGAGTGGATAATGACTAAGGCACATCAATTATATATGCCAACGAGACATATTTTTATATGTCGAGCAAGGCAACCATCAAGGTCGAGCTAGGCCTTACTGGAAGACGAGGAGGTCTTCCTCGGTTAATCAACAAAATAAGGAAATTGGCTTCCCTATCCTTACCACTCTCTTCCTCGACCTCTACCCAGGCCAACCAAGCAACTTATGCCGAGGAGCACGTCTCCAAGGCGCACGTGCAGAACACTTTATCTAATCCTACTCAAAAAAGGATTGTGGGTAGTTATAATCCCGTTAGGATTATAACCTCCTCACACACGAATTCATATTCAACATGGATTCTACAATGCTATATCTATAAATACAAGTCATAATTCACATTATTTTGGTAATACATCTTTTGACTCTAAACTCTTGTCAATTGATTTCTCTCTCTAAACACAAATACTTACTCTCACGCCGGAGGGCCTTCGTCGGTGGAGCCCCGACTTAGTTTACGTGTTTGTTCTTCTTTTTCAGGCTATTCAATCATCCATGATACAACCTGCCGCTGAATTTGGGCTGATTCGAACGTTTTTGGCATCATCATTTTATAATAATAAAATAAATTGTGAAAAAAGTGATAAAAAAGTATTAGAATCAAAGTTTTTTTTATAGAAAAGATACTTATTATAAAACAAAAGATTCATAAATTTAAACATTTATTTATTTAGGGTAAAAAATTATTTTAGAAGACTGGCTTAAGAAACTACTCCCTCCGTTCCGCCCGAAAAGGCAAAAGCTTGGCCTTGCACGGGAATTAAAGTTGCACAGGAATTAAGGAAAGTATATAGTAGAGTAAATGATGTGAGTATGAAAAGTGATATAGGAAAGAGAAAGTGTGGTAAGAAATAGTTAGTGGATAGTTATTGTGAGTATAACAAGTGGGTTCACAAATAAAAATAAAATTTGTGTCTTTTCGGGTGGGGCGGAGGGAGTACTTAGACTATCCTCATCAGTGACCCCAACCCAATCCAACCTCAAATAAAATACTAATTTCTCTCACTTTCATATACACCACTCCAACCTTATTCTCCCTCCGACCCATTTGAAGCTTCACTTTTTGTCAAAACGGGTGTCCCGTTAAAAGCTTCACCTTTTCTAAAATTGATATTTTATATTATTATTCCACCCATTAATTCTCTCTCCTACTTTACTTTTATACCCATAACACCAATCAACTCACTATTTCCTATCCCACTTTCTCTCTCCACCTTATTTTTCATACTCATAACACTTAGTCCACTAATTTTTTTCTTAATTCTTGTGCCACCTTCAAAATGATGAAGGTTTAAATGGGACGGAGGGAGTATATAATTTATGCTCCCATGTGACCCAACCCAACCCAACCTTTTAATAAAATGTTTATTTTTCTTTACTCCAACTTACCTAAAATACGTATCATTTTTTTTAAAATAATTATCCATACAATTATAAATTCATGAATTTTGATAAAAAAATTATGAATTTTGATATATTTTTTATCTTTTTAATTTTTTATAAATGGCTGGCCAACCAAGTTGATTGTTTGGATGTCTTTCTATTTTATTTATTTTTTTTGGTTTTGTCTTTTTTGTGGTGTGGTGACCCTCCCTCCAGGGTCACCAATTCACCAATGTGAATGGTCTTAGTAATTGCATAATTGCGGTACAGCTTGCACATGGTTAGATTCACTTTCATCGGACATAATAATAATGGATTTGCTTTTTTTGCTATACTTCTTTGATTGAAAAGAAGCAGACAAGAACTTATGCTTTGGCACAAACACAGCGCGTTGGAGTCATAGAGTTTTGAAACCTACCATCAAAGTGATCAGTACTGATCATGTCTTCTTCCTCCCAATCGTCAGGAGGAAAGTGTCGTCAGATTTCACTGGAGGAGATCAAAGAAGCAACAAACAACTTTGCTGAAAGTAATGTCGTCGGCCACGGGGGAGAAGGCAAGGTCTATCTTGCCGGAATAAAATTTGGTTGGAAACTCACTCAAGTTGCTGTGAAGCATCTGAAACCAAACTCTCAAGAATTTGACATGGAGATTAAGACAATCTCAAAGATTCAACATCCGAATCTTGTCTCTCTTCTCGGTTATTGCAATGAATCTGGTCAGAAAATTCTTCTTTATGAGTTTATGGAAAAGGGAAGTCTAGCTGATTATGTAACGAAGAAAAGTAAAATTTCTTTGTCCTGGCTGCAGCGGATCCGTATATGCCTTGATGCAGCACGTGGGTTACAACACCTTCACATCGAGACGGATGAAAATCCCAAAGGTATAATTCATCGTGATGTGAAGCCCGGCAATATCTTACTGGGAAAGGATTGGGTAGCCAAAATATCAGATTTTGGGATGGTCAAGTTATCCGATGCTGACCAACTGAAATCTACAATGGTTACTGGTCTTAAAGGCACTGGTGGCTATTATGCACCTGAATATGTCAGGTACCAATCTGTAACCAGAAAAATAGACGTATATGCCTTTGGTGTAGTCTTGTTCCAAGTACTCTGTCAAAAAATGCCATGGGACCGTGGGGACGAGAGCTACTATGGCATGGAAGAGGAAGATTTAGGCATTTGGGCACATCAGAATGTTGATCCTATAATAAAACCGAATGTTTCAGATGATTCCTTAAAGGAATTTACTGCAATTGTTGGGAAAAGCTTGAAATGCGATCCAAGAAAACGCCCTACTATGGATGGTGTAGTGTTGGGGCTGGAGAAAGTTCTGAAATTACAAGAATGGGAATATGAAGCTAAGAAAGGTCAAGCTGCCAAAGAGTCTACTGAGCACTCTACAGCAGGTTCCCATCTTGGGTCTAGCAGGTACGTTATATATCATTCTATAATGGCCAGTATTTCTTCCTTAATTCATGTGTAACTCTATTCTATCGACCAACATCGTATGCTTGCTGATCAGATGTGTTTGAATGCATTCAAAAACAGGTCAATTATAATTTATAGCCCTTTTGAAATAATATCTTCGGGAATTGGCAATACGATCCAGTTTTCAGAGTCATAGTCTCCTACATATTAACTATTGACGAGTTATATGCTTAATATTGTACTAGCATAAAGCGGTCATTATTTTTATCTCAAGTAAAGCTAATTGTTTCCATTCGTTCAGTGTGGTAAGCGAGACTATTGCAGAACATGAGTACAATCAAACAATTGTTCTTTATATTGGCGGAGGCATAACCAAGGTACTAAACTCTAACTTCTTTAAGAAACGAATTAAGATAATGTTTATGAAAATATGATATTGATATGTTTATTCTAGGCGGGATTTGCTGAAGAGGATCATCCATAGGTAGTTTTTGTTGGAGATATTATCCCACATCGGGAATTGACAAACCTTGCCTATAATATATAAAAATCATGGGTCACTTTTCTTAGCACCAATTGGTTTTAAGGTGAAACCTAAGACTTTAAGAGCTTTAACTCGAACCACTATAAAAAGACCTTCAGGAATGAAGATATATGCACATCGATCTAATGCACTCACAAATCTATCAAGAGGAAAATGATACTTTTTCTCACATTTTATAGAGTTAATTAGCTTGGCAATCCTTATGACACTGCTTGATTCATAACTATTTTGTAGGCACCACAAGATTCAGTTGTTGGACCATGGGGTGGTCAAGGTGGACAATCATGGACATATGTACCCAATGGTCCAATAACTCATATTTTTATCACCTATGGTGATATTATTAACACCATCCGCTTTACAAGTCAAAATGAATCCGGCAGTGCCCAACTCTCCGATCAATTTGGTGAAAAAGTGGGCAACATGAACGCTGAGGTGAACAATATATATATGATCACATATGTTCTCTTAATATTTGTATCAATCTAATATATTCTTATGATAATTATATTTTAAGCTTATGTATCAATATTATTACACCTACAGATTGATATTGATGCCAAGGTCGAGAAGCTCAGTGGCATTAGTGGGACGATTGGTGAACACGGTGGCTTGGTGGTAACATCGTTGTCTTTTACCACCAACAAAAATAAAAGTTACGGACCTTTTGGTACCGCCGAGGGAACTGCTTTCTCATATAAAGTTAATGACGTTGAAAATATTAGTGGGTTTCATGGCCGTAGTGATTGGTACCTTGATGCTCTAATTGCTATTGGAGTGTGTGTAAGGCCTAAGAGAAATCTAAGTGTTGGTCCATGGGGCTCTCAAGAGCCAGGAAACCAGTGGACTTATGAGCCTAAGGGCGTGATATCTTATATTTTCATCACGCATGACTATGCTATTTACTCCATCCGCTTCACGAGTCAGGATGACAAGGGTAATGTGGAATATTCAAAAACATTTGGAGGGACAAGAGGTATTAAAAGTGACGAGGTAATTAATTAAACATGCATGCCTAGGTTGATAAATCAGAATTACCAATTTTTTTAATGCTATTTATCTTATCCATGCATTTGAACAGATTGTCATTGACATTAAGAATGAGAAGCTCAACTGCATTAGTGGGACTGTTGATGTCAAAAGTGGCTATGTGTCCATAACTTCATTAACATTTTCCACTGACAAGAAGAAGACGTTTGGTCCGTTTGGGACTCCAGGAGGAACCGCTTTCTCATTGCTGGCGAAAGATCAAGGCTTCGTAGGGTTTCATGGTCGTTCTGGCTCATGGCTTGATGCTATTGGAGTTTATCTAAAGCCTCTAGCTGAACAACGATTCGGTCAGTGGGGCAATCAAGAGCCAGGAAACGATTGGTCGTATGTGCCGAAGGGTGCCATATCACATATCTCATTCACCCATGACGATGCTATTAACACCATTAGATTCACAAGCCAAGATGATGAGGGTAATTTGGACCACTCAAAAATATTCGGATGGACTACCGGAACTAAAAGTAGTGAGGTACGTAGTACTATATATATTTGGTGTGTATAGTATATGTTTTTCATCAGTTTTCAGTTTCTAACAATATTTACTAATCTTTAGTCTCTAACAATCTTTACTAAGCTTGAACAGATTGACATTGACATCTTTATTATGTAGAGAAAGAGAATATTGAATAACTTAATTTTATTCTTTCAGCATTGAAGAGTATATATACATGTCTTGGAGAGTCCTATATGGAAAGAGTATCCTAGTCTATTACAAATACAATTGTGTACCATAATTGGAGAGACCTATTTAGGAAGGAATATACAAGAATTAGTAGAATATACATTAGGACTCTACCATATCTCTATCATGCCCCCGCAAGATGGACGGTCGGGAGAAAAGTCCAATCTTGGATAAGGCTGTATCAAAGTGTGACCGAGGGAGTGGCTTAGTGAGGATGTCTGCTAGTTGGTCTCCAGCCGAAATGTGAGTTACTGCGAGAGAGTTATCCTGTACATCTTTGTCGCAAAAATGGTAGTCAAGACTAAGATGCTTCATCCGTGAGTGGAACCGAGGATTCGCAGCAACATATGTGGCACCCAAGTTGTCACAAAATATAACAGGAGTATGAGTGTGAGGGATGGATAGCTCTTGGAGAAGATTTTGAACCCAAAGAATTTCCGCTGTTGTGGCTGCAACTGCTCGATACTCGGCTTCTGTTGATGAGCGAGCTAGAGTTCTCTGTTTACGGGAGCTCCAAGATATAGGATTGTGACCCAAATAAATAATGTAACCAGAGGTGGAACGGAAAGTATCTCTATCACCTGCCCAATCCGCGTCTGTGAATGCATGAAGATTAGTCGCAGATGCACGTCTGAGAAGAAGACCATGAGTAGAAGTGCCTGCAAGATATCTGAGAAGTCGTTTTAGGGCGGCCCAATGCTCCTCAGTGGGGTTCTGCAGAAACTGAGACAAGCGATTCACATCAAATGATATATCAAGGCGTGTAAGTGATAAGTACTGTAAGCTACCAACCAATGCCCTATATGCTGGGATGCAGGAGAGACGGGCTTGAAGAGGAAGTGAGACATGGGTGAACAACCATTGGGGTGGGAACCGGTTTAGCATTGCTCATGTGTGCTTTGGAAAGAATATCCGTAATATATTTGTGTTGAGAGAGCGAGAAGACCGTAGGGGATGAGGGATGACCTCAACACCTAGAAAATAAGAGAGTGTGCCAAGGTCCTTTAGAGAAAACCGAGAGGAAAAAGCGGAAATAAAGGAATTTAGGAGAGTAGGATTAGACCCAGTGAGAATGATATCATCCACATAGACTAATAGATAAATGATATCTGAACCATGACGAAGAACAAATAGAGAAGAATCGGAGACACAATTTGTAAATTTTAACGAGATAAGGTAGGACTTGAGTTCAATGTACCATGCACGGGGGGCTTGTTTAAGGCCATAGATTGCTTGACGAAGTTTGCAAACGTGAGTGGGAAGAGAAGGATCAACAAATCCCGGAGGTTGTTGCATGAAGACTTCCTCGGTGAGGGAGCCTTGTAAGAAGGCATTATTGATGTCTATTTGACGAAGAGGCCAGTTATTCATGGTAGCTATAGAAAGAATAGTTCGAATGGTGGTAGGTTTAACTACGGGACTGAACGTATCAAAATAGTCAAGACCGGGACGTTGATGGAACCCTTTGGCCACAAGACGGGCCTTATAGCGAGAGATAGTGCCATCAGGATTGTATTTGGTGCGGAAGATCCATTTGCACCCAATGAGATTTTGAGAGGGATTAGGGGGGACCAAGTCCCAAGTATGATTGTGGGTAAGAGCGTCATATTCTGCTTGCATGGCGGAGCGCCAGGTGGGGCTTTTCAAGGCTTGAGTGATGGTGGTGGGTTCGGTGTTTAGGGGTTCAAGAGAGGCCTGAAGATTGAGATTTTGAATAGGTTTTATGATGTTGTTTTGAAGGCGTGTGATAGGTCTGTGAGTGACATTGGTGGGTATCGTGGGTGATGAATTGGGTGGAGAAATATCAGGTTGAGAGGCTGGAGTAGGTTCGGCAGGAGGGCTGGGAAGTGGATCAGCAGCAGTATTTGTTGTAGTAACTGGAGAGTTAGGTGCAGGCGTAGAGGGAGGAGGTTCCAGGGGGGTGATGGTTTGTGTAGTTGTTGGCAGTGGAGCAGGTGTAGAGTGTGGGACTGTATGGGCTGGAGAGTTTAGTGGTTGGACAATATTTGGTAAGATAGGAAGGTGATGAGTGCACCACACGTCCGGGGTAGTGGGAGAGCATTCGGGTAAGGTGAGAGAGCTGTAGGGAAATTTTCCTTCCACAAATTTGACGTGGCGAGAGAGATAGATTTTGTGGGTGAGTGGGTCCAAGCAGAAATATGCACTCTGAGTAGATGAGTAGCCAACAAACACACAAGGTATAGATTTGGGATCAAGTTTGTGATGAGCATAGGGGCGTAACCATGGGTAACAAAGACACCCAAAGCTACGTAACTTGAGATAATTTGGAGAGGTGTTGTGAAGTTTTAAATAGGGAGAGAGAAGACCAAGAGTGGGGGTGGGCATTCTATTTATGAGGTAACAAGCGGAAGCAAAGGCTAAAGACCAAAATTTTTGGGGCATGGATGAGTGACTTAAAAGGGTGAGTCCCGTTTCAACAATATGATGGTGACGTCGTTCAGAATAGCCATTGTGTTCAGGGGTGTGAGGGGGAGTAGTGAGATGGGAAATTCCATGAGAGGAAAGAAAGGGACGGAGCCCAAGATATTCGCCACCATTGTCACTATAGATTGTGAGAATGGGACGTTTGAAGTGTTTTTCAACAAGTAACTTGAAGTGTTTGAAGATAGACAAGGCATCATTTTTGTGTTTTAAGGGATAAAACCATATGTATTTGGAGAAGTGGTCAACGAATATGATGTAGTATTTGAAGCCATCAAAGGAGTGAAGGGGGGATGTCCAAACATCGCTATATAAAATATCAAGAGGACCACTGGAGGTAATAGTATTATCATGAAATGGAATTTTATGACTTTTATTGCAATCACAAGAATTACAATTGGAAGAAATAAAGGACGGAATGTTTAAATTAAATGTATTGCTAACATGACGCAAAATAGAAAACGAAGGATGCCCTAATCTATGATGCCAGTCTAAAGCCGAAGTTGAAGAGGAATTGATAGTTGGTGAAGAGGGAAGCCACTCATAGACACCGGATTTACATGGACCTTGAAGAAGGATTGCCCCCGTGCTTAGATCCTTCACAACAAAAGATGATGGTAAGAAAGTGATAGACGAATTATTATCACGACACAATTGAGATATAGAAATTATATTACGAGATAAAGAGGGTACATGAAGAACATTATTCAAAAGAAATGTAGAAGAAGGAGTAGAGAAAGAGCAAGAACCGGTGTTGGCTATGTTGAGACCGGATCCATCCCCAATGAGAAGTTCCTCCGTGCCATTGTATGGAGAGTGCATGGCAAGAGTGTCAAGATCGTTGGTAGCATGATGTGTAGCCCCACTATCGAGGAGCCAAGCAGGAAGATTTTGAGGAGCACAGGAAGTGTTGTATGCTGCAGGTGTGGGTGATCTGTTGGATGGCCGAGGGTTGTTGCTGAGGTTGGGGGTTGGAGCCTGTGCCATAGGATACTGTTGTTTGAAGAGAGGGCATTGAGTAACATAGTGTCCTTGAGTTCGGCACCATTGACACTTCCCCTTGAATGGAACCGAAGGCCTGGGACTGTTGGAATTTGTCTGAGCCGTGGGGGTTGGTAGAAGACCTTGCTGTGGGTTGGGAGAGCGATGTGGATAGAAGGACCTTGGTGGCTGTTTGTTGGTGGCATGAACAGAGGCCGGAAAGCTGGGTGAATTTTTGGTGGTTTGTTTGATGGTGAGCTCTTTTGTGATCAATTTTTCATGAAGCTCATCAAAAGATATGGGATTTTCCCTGCTTTGAACCGCAAGAACAATGCTATCAAAGTCGGGATCATTGAGTTGGTCAAGAACTTTATCAACGAGGTCTTCGGGATCTAGGGGTCTTCCTAGAGAGGCAAGTTGGTCAGCACAGGTTTTAAGGTCATGCATATATTCGGTTATGGAACGAGGGCCTTTAGTGATATTGCGGAGGCGATCTTTAATCTGTTTGAGGTGTCCTTTGGATGGATTGGCATAGGTTTTGGCCAAGGTTTTCCAAGCATCGAGGGAGGTGGTACATTGAGATATGAGAGGGACAAGGGATGGAGAGAGAGTTCCGGCCAAGGCACCTAGCAGGAGTTTATCCTGGCGAAACCAAGTAGTGTAGGAGGGATTAGGGGTAGGCTCAGAGGTGGTGGCTGTTTTGGTGACAGCGGTGGGGGTGGCTGTGGGGGTTTCCGGGGTTTTGGGTGGTAAGTGTTGTGGTGGGGCTAGGAGAGTACCATCAATATAGTGAAAGAGGCCATAGCCTTGTAGGGTAGCCTCGATTTGGATTTTCCATGCTAAGTAATTCGTGGAAGATAGTTTTAGGATGTGAGAGAGGGATACGACAATGAGAGGTTTGTCTTCCTCGGCGGCGTTAGGGAGAAAGACAGGAGAGAATTCGGCTGCCATAGGGAGGAGAGGGCGAGAGAGAGATTTGGAGAGAGACCTAGGTTGATCTAAAGCTCTGATACCATGTAGAGAAAGAGAATATTGAATAACTTAATTTTATTCTTTCAGCATTGAAGAGTATATATACATGTCTTGGAGAGTCCTATATGGAAAGAGTATCCTAGTCTATTACAAATACAATTGTGTACCATAATTGGAGAGACCTATTTAGGAAGGAATATACAAGAATTAGTAGAATATACATTAGGACTCTACCATATCTCTATCATATTACTCCCGCTATTCCTAAATGAATGTCTATTTTAAAATAAAAAAATCCCGAAATAAATGTCCTTTTTGAAAAAAAAAGCTTTATATCCCTAAATGTTTTTCAACAATTTTATTGTTTGTTTCACAAGTCATTTTATATTTGCAAAACTAAATGTTTGAAAAGTGAAAAACAAGAATATTTATGCATCATTACCATTTAATTGTACAAAAAGCTATTAACATTTCAGAATGTTCTCTCATTGAAATTTGAACATTACGGAAGGAGTAATATTTAGTCTTTAACAATCTTTATTAATCTTGAACAGATTGCCATTGACATTAAGAAGGAGAAACTAAACAACATAAGCGGGACAACTGGTTTGAAATCTGGATATCTTGTTGTGACCTCATTATCATTTTCCACGGACAAGAATACTGTATTTGGACCATTTGGTACAGCAAGAGGTACCGCTTTCTCATCACGACTGAATAATGGGACTCTTAGTGGATTTTTTGGCCGTTCAGGCTACTGGCTTGATGCTATCGGGGTCGTTGTCAAACCTACCGAATAAATGTGCGCCGTTGAGGCTACTAGTACTGGCTTGCTTTTCTCAACGCGACCGAATAACGTGTATGTGTGTGTGTGTATGTGTGCATAATTGGCGAAATACAGACTGGGGAAGACGTATGAGTTTAATTTCTAGTTCCTTATAATAAGCTTCCTTTAAGTGTCCATTATGGAGGATTATTATTATTGATATTAAGTGTCCATTATGGAAGATTATTATTATTGATAGGGTGAATGACATTTTGCGCCCCAAAGTTTAGGGGGGGTTCCTAAGATGAGCCTCATTCTATCACTAATTACAATATAGGGTTCAAAGTTCATATTATGTTAAGGTTTCAGGGTTTTTAACCAATTATGTTAGAAAAATCCGTTAAATGATCATGTACAAGTCACGTGTCATTTAACGGAGGATGTTTTTGAACACAAATTCTTTCGTTATTGTTTTAATGCAAATTTAATGAAAATAAATTAACCATATGGTCCCTCAACTGATTTATAACTTTATAAAATTTCAAAACTACCATTGCACCAAAAAAATACATTACCCCTCCTCTCCCCTCTCACA
Organism: Adenophora triphylla var. japonica; assembly: GCA_022495995.1. Lineage (NCBI taxonomy): Eukaryota > Viridiplantae > Streptophyta > Magnoliopsida > Asterales > Campanulaceae > Adenophora > Adenophora triphylla. Next base: position 100,981 of record JAFEMH010003733.1, read on the forward strand.
CACACACATTGTCTCTCTCTCTCTCTCTTTAACTTTCTCTCTCTACCCCATCTTCTTCCTCATCTTCCGTGGAAACTCACAAACAACAAACCACTGCCGCCATCATAATCAAACCACCACTGCACACCACCAACAACAACCACCGCCGCCAAACCAGAAGGGACATGGAAACGTTTGGGCAACATCTCTGAAGTCGTTTAATTCATTGTCAAGTGACTTGAGCTATATCCAGTCCTTCAATTCCATATACACAATCGCACAGGGTAACATCCCAAGTCTCTTGATTCATCATCGAGCCAAGAGACAAATATTTCAGTGAAAACACATGATCAAAATGACAACCCTGTCGCACAAATCTAAACACTCTAAAATACTTCTTAATCAAATGCAACAACAAAATCAGAAAGAAGGTAACCTGAAAATGAACAGCAAATTCATAAATCATCAAATCTATAATAAAGCATCATTCCGACAATCATTTAGAAAAGTAAATAGGGAAGAAACAATGGAAGACAACAAATGGAATATTCAAAAAAAAAAAATGGGGACAAAAATTTCCTGACCCACTGTAAGTACCCCAATCTGGATCACTCCCTTTCAAACACACGGGAAACACCGTAGACTCATCCACGCAGTCTCAGAGACCTCTCTCACTCAAAACCCTCTCAAAACCCTCTCAAACCCCCAACCAAACCAAGGGAGGAGCCTTTACAGGATAAAAGGGACAAAAGGACCTTTTGGGAATTTTCAGGAAATCGAAAAGCAATTAAGGTCCGTACGGACCTCTTTGTTTCAATGATTACTAAATCCCCTTAAAGTCCACAATATTCCCTCAAATCCGGAAGAAATGATGACTTCCTGCGAGTTGGTCCGTACGGACCTCTTTGCATGCAAGATGGTCCGTACGGACCTTCTTGCATGGGGGACATCATCATTCCGAATATTCTCCATCATTGCGGATTCCCTCAAATCAAGGAAATCCAAAATTACGGATAACCAAGAAGGTCCGTACGGACCTCTTTGCTCCGAAATTTTTACTATAAATAGAGGGCTCCCCCTCCTCATTTTCACACACCTCCCACTTCTCTCTTCCTCCCTAAGCCTTCGGCTCCCCTTCTAAGACCTTTCGAGGCATTCCGGCCCCTTCGGATCCTTCCGAGGCCTTCCGAGCCCCCTCGAGGTGCTCAGAAGCCTCTCCGAGCGCTCCCGAGACGCTCCCGCGCTGCCCGAGGCACTCTCGAGGTACTCTGAGGCCCCTCGTGGTACTCAGAGGCCTTGCACAGTCTTTCCCACGGTGTCCGGCTCTTTCCGAGTCAAACCGGCGATCCCAAACCTTGCCGAACCTCTGCCAAATCCAACCAACGAAACGCACGCCGAACCTCTGCCGAGTGATCCCGGACGATCCCCACGCACGCCGAACCTGCGCCCGACGCGGCCTACGGTTTCAACTCACGCCGAAACTCGTCCGCGGACAACCGGCATCCCGAAGCAATCCGGAACGCTACTCCGACCTCAAACACTATTCCCTGCGGAAGACAGAGACACGAACCAACATTGGTAAGGCTTCCTTCCTATTCTATTTCAATACATTTCAATACAATGTAGACATCCGATACGGACATGCATTTTTAAAAGCACACACACACACACAACTTTTTAAAGGATATTAGGGGTATCCGAAAGACTCGTTTTACGAGGCTACTCGGAGTGAGCTCTAATATTCTAATATTCTCTTCCCGAGGAGTCATCGACCTCCGAACTCAAAATCTCATCACACAAAAACAGTTTAAAATTAATCTTTAAAGCGATGCCCTTTTCAATGTTTTGGGCTTAATAAAAACGGCGTGGCGACTCTACAAAATGCGAAAGCAAAACGGCGAGACACCTCCAACGCGCAACGCTAAAACGGAATAAGCCGGATGCGGGCGCGATTGTCTTGCCTCTCGGATCCGGGCGACTTCCCGAACGGCGAATGCGAGATGCCGGGGCTCAGCCCGCGAGCCGGATCCGGGTAATTTCGGTTGGCGACTCATTTGGGGATAATTTTGTTTTAAAAACTTTTAAACAAAACAAAAGATTTTTAAAACGATGATGAGGGTCAAACTTTCATTTTACCCCTTCCTTTAAGCATTGTGTGTGTGTGCACGTGCTTCGTTTTTATTTTACAAAAAAAAAAAAAATACAAAAAAAATGCATCAATATACATACGTGCATACATTTAAAATTCTTCAAAAACTTCTATTTTACTCGGAAAAAGAATTTTAGAGACCGCACACTACGCGCTTACCGCCGCCTCGGTTACACCGCACTCTACTCACACCGCCCTCGGTTACACCGCACACTATGCGCACGCCGCCTCGGTTACACCGCACACTATGCGCACCGCCTCGGATCACCGCACACTACAACCCTTAACCCGGAGTGGTCTCGGTTGCGATCCGTTTGGTCTTCCTAGGCCTCTTGGGCGCGCACGGGATCATTCCAAACATCCCATCCTAGCCGACGTCAACCACACGTTTGAGTCTTGAGTCACACTCTGTCCGGACTCGGTTGGTTTTACCCGGTCCGTGTCATACGGCTGGATACATATACCATGCCGGCCATTTTACGAGTCAAGGCTCGGAACTCAAGATCCCTTGCGCAAGCAAAGCGATGAAAAGGTCATGCTAAAATCTTGACACGATCTTGATTTCCGAAGCTACACCCAGAGCGATGTTCCGTCCGGATATACATCCATGCTCGCATGACACCATGTCATCACGCCTTTGATACGTCGGCCATGACGATATGACCCGGCCAACGCCTAACGTCACGAGATCCCTTGCGCAAGCAAGGCAAGAGAGGTCATGCCGAACTCTTGACACGATCTTGACTCAGTGGCCGGCTCGGTTCACTATTCACATGGCTAACGCATCAAAACGAACATGACAGGCTCGGTCCTTAGGTTCGATTTTTCTTTTAGGCCGGTGGAAACCGCTTGCACTATAGGACCCTCGCACAGGCTGTCCACCCGGGATGTCGAAATACGGGTGCAAAACGAGGGGCTTATAGCCGCACAGATGGTCTCCACTGACCCAGGATCTAGCATAGTTGCGAAAAAGAAGAGCAATCTTTTCCAACCTACCTAGGATTCTGAGAAAATACATGTTTTAAGTAAATTTAAAACAACAAAAAAAAAATAAATCAAAAATAAAAGAAACGGAAACCGCATGCCACGTGAGCTTTCCCCCTTTTATCCCGTTAGGCCATTCCTGTGTCTAAACCTTGCCCGTCACCCCCTCCAGCTAACAGAGTGGTCGAGAGTACCCGGGAACTCGTCTCCCAGTGTCAAAACAGCAAGGTCCTACCTCCTTCCCAGCTCTGTCACCAGGACAGTCCGTCAATTCCCCATGGCCAAGTCAGTGGATAACAACGATGGGAACGGGACCTTACCCCCAAGAAATTTCCCAACACTGGAAGAAGTTTGGCAGGTCCTCATGGCTATTGAGAAACGTCAAGGTGAGCAACAAGCCTGGATCGAAGGTGCCATGCACCACTTCGGAACCTTAGCCACCCTGACTACACAGGGCTTCCCGAGCCATGGCTGCTCCTACGGCCTCTAACATCTCTCATTGTCTCCCGGAAGTCAACTGTTACCCTCGTACGAGCCATGCGGTTATGACGTAAGGCCACAAGACCTTCCGGAGGAAAGCTTGCCCATCCGGCCTCACGAGGTCCCGGTACCACCGCCGAACAACGAACACATACGGTGGGACGTCTGCGATTGCGGTGCTTGTGCGGAAATGGAATTCCGAGGATGCGATGAGCGAGGGCCGTCCTCGACGAAAGAAGAAGCTATCTTCTCAACAAAAGCTGAAAAAGAGGTATGAATCTGGTGATCCCACGGTCGGAACCCTTGGAGAACCCTCGGGAAAGTTTGACTACTATGTCATCTACTCCGACAAATCTCCCGGCCCTAGTTACGCACGGGGCCACGGCAATGTTTGCTCCATGATCGAGTGGGACGAGCTTCGCACCGCCACGAAGGCCCGAAGGTCCGAGATAATCCAACCCCTGTCTTGGGAAGATCTCAAAGCCACTATTGATGCTTGATAAAAGCCATGACGGTGAGCAATTGAAATGCGCGATGCGGCCTTACGCCAATCGAGGCTCCTCCCGCTCCCGAAACGGGAGAGACAAGCAAAACCACAAGTCCCGAGGTGAATGTTCGACACGTTCGGTCAAATCCCGGTGAATCCTCCACGGACGGACAAAAGGCCGGCCATACACGAGCCACGAACCGAAAAGGGCCCTACGCCAAAGAAGCTGAAACCTTGGACCCAAAGGTTGAAGATCTGTCTTGACACGGCTCAGCGCACTCAGGCTAACATCTCACTCTGGTCCTTACTCACTTCATCTTACCCGCACAAGCTCAAGTTGGAAGAAAGCCTGGCCCGGACCATGGTTCCCATCACGGTGACACGATGAAGCGGTTCGGATGATTGGCAACGTCAATTACGGCAATATCATCACCTTCGCGAGCTCGATCTTCCAAAATTTGGGGCGACCACAACGAGCCTCTCTACATAACGGTTCAAGCTGGACGGCGCCGTCTCCCTCGGGTGTTGGTAGATGGGGGATCATCCATGAACGTCCTTCCGGCCAAAATGATGGATTTGCTAGGGATCAAAGCAAGCTGATCTAAAACCCTCGACTCGAGCAATCAAGGCATACGACTCAACATCCCGCCCGATCTTGGGAATAGCCACCTTGAACCTTTGGTTTGGAAAACAAATGGTCCCGACGGACTTCCAAGTCATCGACATCCCGATCACATTCACTGCCATTTTGGGACGCCGCTTGGCTACATCGGATCAATGGGGTGGCATCCACTCTCCATCGGTGCGTAAAGTTCGTCCAAGGAACAGATCTTACCATCATCTACGGAGATAGCATAGTCAACGAAAGGACCGAAACAAACGGCGTCCGGTCTTAGAAATCAAACCCGACGATGATGGCATGATGCTAACGGGGTTCACCATCGAAAGCCCAAAGGCCCAAGTGTGCCACATAGACACGCCTTTGATTTGGGACAAGATCCCTCCCCGATGAAAATGATGAAGCACATGAACTACATCCCGGGGCTCGGTTTGGGAAAACGCCATCGGGGCACTCAACGGATCATCAATATCAAAGAACGAGAATACCTGCATGGCACAGGATACTCTCCTACTCCCGAACACATTGCGGAGGACAAGCGAGCTGCACGAAAACGCTCCACGAGATAACAAAAGAGGCTTGCACGCAATCTCCGATCTTCGTCCTTACAGCTTCGACATGACCAAGTACTTCACAAAGAAGGCCGGCAACTTGGAAGAAGATCCAGAAAAGGGAACAGAGCTGATCAGCGCCAAACAAAGCTGGCAGACAACCATGGACAAGCTCCAGCAGAACCTGGCGAGATTCAGAGGCCTCAAGCCAAATCCGGTCCGAAGAGCATTCCTCGACACACCGCCCCTGCCGGGTTCCACAACCACCACTATTCACAATGAATTTTGGTTCGGAAAAACTCCCTCTTTGGCGGAAGAATTCGAAAAACTCTCTGTCAACACTCATGCCTTCAACAAACGGGACGAGTCTGCATTCGAGCTAGTAATGCCCAAGACAAAAGCAAGAGACTCATGAGACGATGCTTGGGACGAGCCACTGCTCCACACTGCTCTTCAAAGAAGAAATCGAGATGCCGGATCTAATCGAGTTTGTTTCTGATAACTCTGTGATAGCAATGATCGGGAACGGTGACATAAAGCCTTTCAAGCCCCATCTCCTATCAAGCTCATTGCCACTCAATAACTGGGCCACATTCTCAGGACCTGCTGCCCGGCCAAAAAGGACATGATCGAACAACTTGGTCGACCCCTCGAGTCCTAGAGTCTAGTGTCAAAACTCATCCTGAGTCCATTAGCTTTGAATTTGAGTCTCTCGAGTCATCGATGGCCTCACGCCGGAAGATTACGAACTCATTGCCAATAATGTATTCCCGTATGCTCTTAATGAATGCTTCGATCTTTCAGTATCCTCTCATTGCATCTTTAACAAGCGATAAATTAACTAACACACAAAGCAGGTTAATAACGATTCACTTGATAAAGAAGCGAGACACATTAAACGAACAATACATTAAGCACATCTTTAAGCATGTTGTCAAACGAGAGAAAAACCGGGCCCAAGTGCCGAGGAGGTTTTAACCAAAGTGAATTTGGGAGCTGGCGAAGAGCCAAAAGAGACGCAAATCGGAAGTTTCTTCACCGGCACGAGCAAGACGCATTGGCTTGCCTTTGCTCAAAGAGTTCGTGGACGTGTTCGCTTGGTCTTACCGAGACATGCCGGATTAGATCCTAACATTGTAGAGCACGGATTCCCTTAAATCCCGAGGCTAAGCCCATCAAGCAAAAGCTACGCCGAATCAAGCCGAGAATGGTCTTTACAAGTCAAAGAGGAGATCGAAAAAATGCTCCGCGTCGGCTTCATCGGGGTGATCGAGTACCCCATGGCTCTCAATATTGTCACGGTCACCAAGGCCGATGGAAAAGTACTGTTGTTGCGTGGACTTCGAGATCTCAACAAAGCAAGTCCCAAGGACGATTTTCCACTACCCAACATCGACATGTTGGTAGACACTCTGACCAATTTCGAAGTCAAGTCCTTCGTGGACGGTTTTGCCGGCTACAATCAGATCAAGATGGCCGAAGAAGACCAAGAAAAGACGGCTTTCACAACCCCACAGGGAACCTCTTGCTACAGTAATGCCGTTCGGACTAAAGAACGGCTAGGGGCTACCTACCAACGGGCGGCAACCGCCCTCTTCCACGATATGATCCACAAAGAGATCGAAGTGTACGTCGATGACATGATCGTTCACTCAAAGGGATCGGACGGACAACACCTCACGAGACTGAGAAAATTCTTGATCGCCTCAGAAAACACTCAAGTGAGGCTTAACCACCAAATGCACATTTGGGGTTAGCCGAGGCAAGGTTTTGGGATACATAGTCACCGAGAGAGGCATCGAGGTGGATCCTCAAAAGATCAAAGCTATCATCGAAATGAGACCACCGCAAACTCGGACGAGAGGTGAAAAGCTTCGTGGGCCGCTGCAATATATCGGCGCCGTCGACCAATTGACCTCTATGTGCGAGCCAATCTTCAAGGCGATGAAGAAGAACGCCGACATCGAATGGAACTCGAGAATGCCAAGATGCCTTTGAAAAAATAAAAGCATACCTTGTGAGTCCTCCGATTCTCTGTCCTCCCACGAGGAAAAGCCACTTTGTTGCTATACCTAAGCTGTGGCCAGACACCGCGGTTGGAGCCATGCTCTGTCAAGAAAAGAAAGAGTCACGGGTCGAAAACGCCATCTACTTCGTCGGTCCCGAAAGTTTCAAGGCGGCGAACTCAATTACTCGGCCCTCGAGAAAACTGCGCGGCTCTGGTATGGGTTGTCGGGAAACTACGGCACTACATGCGGTCGCACACGGTACACTTGGTTTCCAAAATGGACCCGATCAAGTACCTCTTCGACAAACCATCTCTGTCAATGAGGCTCGCCAAATGGTCTTTCTTCCTGGCGGAATTTGACATCAAGTACGTAAACCAAAAATCAATCAAGGGACGGGCCATGGGTGAACAAGCGGGCGATTTCCCAGCAAGCGAGGCTCGAGGCCCTGAACCACAATTTCCGGACGAGGGAATCTTCGCAATCGAAGGCGAAAACCGATGGCAAGCTGTTCTTTGACGGAGCGGCCAACCAAAAGGAAACGGCATCGGTATGCTCTTGGTGGATCCCAAGGACGAGCACACCCCAATTGCTATAAAGCTCAATTTCGAGGTAACCAACAATGCCGCCGAATATGAAGCTGCTTATTTTTGGACTACAAGCCGCACTCGAGAGGAATGTCCGAAACTCGAAGTTTATGGGGACTCGGCCTTGATCATCAACCAAGTCTCCAACAAGTGGAAAACCATAGACCGGGCTTGCAAAATACCATGCTGCATAGAGGACCTCATCACACAATTCGAAGAGGTCACCTTCCATTACTTGCCAAGAGACCGAAACGGGTTTGCGAGATGCCTTAGCCACCTTGGCCTCCCTTGTGGAAATCCACGAAGGAAAAGCAATCAAACCCTTCAAAGTCGGACGAAAGGAAATTCACGCCTCTTGTTGTGAGATCGAACCGGAACCTAAGCCCGTCAATGAGCCATGGTATAACCGGATCTTCCAATACCTCAAGAGCGGAAACCACCTTCATGAACAAGGAAGGTCAACACACGAAGGGGTCAAAACCAAGAGCATCATGGCCCTAAAACGCCTGGCCTCTCACTTCGTCATCCTCGGGGACATGTTATACAAGAAACGCTACCATGGGCCACTCCTACGCTGCATCGGCCAAGAAGAAGCAAGCAAGTTCATGAGCAGAAGTCCCACAATGGGGCTTGCGGTCCCCACATGAACGCCGAGCCACGATGCAAATCATTCTCGGGATGGGCTACTCTGGATCTCCATGGAGCGGATTGCATCCACTTTGTCAGAAGGCTGCGACAAGTGCCAACGGTTCTCCAACCTCAATCATCTACGCCCACGATCTCTCTTGCATGACTACACCTTGGCCCTTTGCCACTTGGGAATTGACGTCATCGGGAAAATCGCTCCGCCGGGCGGCAACGGTCACGAGTTCATCTTAGTAGCCATCGACTACTTCACCAAATGGGTCGAAGCCAAGTCCTACAAGGTACTCACCTCCAAGAAGGTCGCGCATTTCCTCAAAGAAAACATCATATGCCGATACGGCATCCCAAATGAGGTCATATCAGACAACGGCTCACACTTCGAAGGGGAATTCGACGAGACTGGCGGCTGAATTCAAGATCACACGTCACAAATCTTCTCCCTACCGGCCACAAACAAATGGCGCCGTGGAAGCAGCAAACAAAACCCTCGAACGGATCATCAGAAAAATGACCACCCGAGGACGAGATTGGCCCGAAGGCTGCACCTTGCACTTTGGGGCTACCGCACATCAGTCGAACGACCACGGGAGAAACCCCATTTGCCACGACATACGGGATGGAAGCAGTCCTTCCCATCGAGCTAGAAATTCCCTCACTCAGAGTCTTCTTTGGAAAATGACATCAACGAAGTCGAATGGCTCCGAAGCCGACATGACGAATTGGCTCTGCTAGACGAGCGACGACTAAAGGCCATGGAACACGTCCGAGCCTATCAAAGCAGGATGGCTAGAGCTTTCGACAAGAAAGTCAAATCCCGAGACATCAGGGAAGGTGACCTTGTACTCAAAGAAAAGCCTCCCACTCGAACCAACCCACTGGGAAAATGGGAACCCACATGGATCGGCCCTTTCGTGGTTCAAAAGATCTTCTCCGGAGGCGCCATGAAGCTAACAGACCTAGACGGCAATCCCTTCATGAATCCAGTCAACGGAAGCAAACTTCGCAGATACTTCGCCTGAAGAAGAACAACTGTGCATCTCTTGGCACTCCATGTAGTGTCGAACTACGCAGACCTGAGCCCTCTAGTCCGGGGAACGTAGGCAACCTTAATTGGTCCGGTCTAAAAATACACAAAAAAGTCAAAAGTTTGAATGTCAATCAAGACCTCCATCAAGCTACGCACTTTTCAAGAACACGCCCCAGCAGTCACCTTGACCAAGTCAAACGACGGCGGCAACATCAAAGGACATCCGAGGGTCACTCAGCATCAAACGACTGACTCATGTCTGCTTCCAAGCCAGGGGCTTGTCTTCGCCCTCACGCGCTTCAAAAAAAAAAAAAAGAGCTCGAGCAAGGGCTCACAAAAAAAAAAAAAACAATAAAAAAAAGGAGCTCGAGCAAGCTCACAAGCTCAAGCAGAAGCTGCGAAATTGAGGTCAAGAGCCCGACGCCAACAAGAGGCAAGGAAGCTACGAAAAAAGACCGTCAAAACGACTTGTCAAGGGAGCATTCAACCTCTCAGCCAAGCACAAGGCCTCAGCAAAGGGGATTGCCGTCAGGGCCCAGACTGCTTCAGTCCGCGGATGCAACAGAAAAGTCCAAAGATGGACGCCGACAAAGTGCACAACAGAAGCAAAGGCAAACAAGAGATCTTGCGTCTCGACAAAGCTTTAAAAGTAAATCACAAATCACTAACGGTTACAACATTTCTTGATGAGTTCAAGCACGGTCTACTCTCAAGTTCACAACATGCTAAAAGACAGCTTAATACATTTAACTAATAATGTGTTTGCAATGCAATGAATGGATACCTAGGAGGTCATTCCGCGCCATCTGCGCTTGTCCCCTCGCCATTCTTTCCTTTCTTCCCTCGTCCCCGGCGAGTCTTCTTTCGCTCCACGTGAACCAACTCTGCGTCTCTCAGTCCGAGATCTGGGGTCCTCCCCGTAGAGTCAAATAATCCAGTAGCTCTCAGGGCTTCATTCGCCCGTGCTTCGGCTCGGATCTCCTCCCTGCGAGTCTGTAAAAGAGGACCTCTCCCTGTCAGTCGGTCAACTCTAGTCTCGTAGTCAAACAAAGTGTCTCCCGTCACATCCAAAGGGTCAGACCAGGCTTCGGCACTCCTAAGGCAATAGCTACTACGGCAACCGGGTCCCAGAATCGCTACACGCCTGCTCTCCAAGACCACTTGGGACTGCCCAACACGCTGCTCATACCAGGCCAGATACTGAGTCGTCAACACAACGCTCCCCCGACGTCTAAGGAGTACCACAGGAGGGAAAGCGGAATACTTCCATACCCTCAGAAAATACAAGAAGGCACCTGGAGCTGCCATACAAAGAGGAACTACCTCCGCAGTAGCAAGGTCATCCCAGCCCAACAAAGGCTCCTGCTTCATCCCAAACTGCCGGGAAACAAGCGACGGAATATAGAAGGAGGACCAAGACAAACCTGGAACTCTGACAACGTAGGACCCTTCCTGCAAGATCCTCCTGGTCTCAATCCTCCAGTGCGGAACCCACCAGCGGATCTGATGCGTACCAAGCTGTGCCATCCATCTCTCCCAGGCGGACTGATCCATATCCAACACAAGAGGTCGCTGAGCAAATGACCACGGGCTAAACGACGTCGGAGCCTCGGGCATGGCCTGAAGTCTCTCTCGCAGCCACAAGGTGAGCAAAGCGGGGCTTCCCCCTCTCATAAAACGATCCCCAGTCGCCAGACGGTCGATACCATGAAGAGTCTCCCCCAGCACCAACGGGACAATATCCTCTCCAGCTCTGCAGTGCCCTACCACATCTAGCAAAGCGCCATCACAAATGCCAAGGGAGCTGACCAGAAAAAGCGTCGCCATCACGCACAAGGCAAATACATCCCAAGAGACGTCACTCTCATCATCAACCATGAACCGCTCCGGCAGCTCAGAAATGTCGATATGACCCGAATCAAGGATCATGCCCTGCACTTCTTCCAACGAAGTACGAAGAAAGTCTGCAAGCTTCACGCTCACCGCAGCACCACCAACCAAAGGAAGCGAGATGGCCTCCACCTCCGGTCCTCCAATCAAAGCCCGAAAATCCTCAAAAGTGGGCACCATTTCATTGTAGGAGAAACAGTACACGTGCCTCCTAACATCCCAGAACTTCGCGGCAGCCCGCAACAAATCCCAATCAGGAACCAACTCCTTAAAAGACCAAACCGAGCAAAGACGAAACCTTACCTCGAAAGCCCGTCTCTGATGCCTCATACGGCGCCGCATCCACGTTTTCAACTGCTCAAGGAAGTGTGCTTGCCTCTCCTGCGAAAGCCTCGGCAAAATTCTAGGGACGTACGAAGAATCCATGGCAAAAATGGAGGTTCCTAGAGAAAATGGGGAAGAAAGCTCGAAAATGGCTGCAAATGGGGAAATGAGGAAGAACCAGGCACTGGAAAGCATTTATGTCCTTCCCAAAAGCAAGGTTGGTCCGTACGGACCTCTTTGCATGCTAAGTATGTCCGTACGGACCTCCTTGCAAACAGAACCCATTTCCCCAGAAAACAGTACAAAAACCACTGTCCTCAGCAAAACCTTGCTCCAAACTGCCCAAACACTGGCCAAAGCCATTCCCGGCAAACAAACACTACCCACAAACACACTTTCAGCTCACGTGGCATGTACAAAAATAAAAAATAATAATAGCAACAATTTCTAGGACAATTCCCGGGAATCACAAAAATGACATTACATCTTAAAATAAAATACTGTTTGCCATGCAAATACATGTGTTTTATTACAGGTACCCAAAAATGTCCGTTGCTAAACAAAAAAAAAAAAAAGAGAGGGATATGAAAAGAGGGAAAGCAAATGAATACTACTCAGAATCCTCAGCATCATCATCCTCGCCAAGATCCTCCAAAGAAAAGTCGGGCATCCCAGCGAACTCGCCCGTCACATCCTCATCATCGGAATACCGAGCACCCTCCTGAGGCTCCCACGAGAAGTACTCAGAAGGATCAAATCCGGCGAAAGGATCAAAGAAAGAAGGCTCTGAGGAACCCTCACCCTGTGCGCCGTGCGGAGGCATGAACTGATAAAAGGGCTGCTCCCTCGAAGGCCCTGCAGCTCCCGAAGACGTCCCGGCATCCATGCTATGCCGCCCCCTCAAAGGCCCCTCCTGCTGCGGCTCCGGCTCGGCTCGGCTCTAGGCGGAGGAACGTCCACAGAATGCCTCGAAGGCATAGGCTCGTACGCTGGCACACGACGCGAAGACCGACAGGACACCTTCGACGCCATCTTCTTAGCAAAGGAGCGCATCGCCACGTAACGGCGAGTCAGCATATCGTAGGCTCTCCCCGGGACCTGCACCAACAAGAAGCCAAGGAAACGCTCATCAAATGCAGTTATACTCAACAACAAAAAAAAAAAAAGAGAAAAATACAGAAAAGATGCCAAGACGGAAAAGAGTCAGCACACCCACCGATCTGTCGGGATCCACTCGGTATGCAAGGGAGCACGCTCCTCAGGAGCAGGTCTGAGACACCCCTCCTCCTCGATCCGTCCCCGCGGACGTCGTGAAATCCGGTCCCGGCATCGGAACCTGCAGGGGAGCACAGGGAGCCTCTCTCTCCCCGCGCACCTGGGGCGTCCTCAGCTTCCTCCTCACGAAGGCCCCTTACTCCTCTCCGTATAAAATGAACTCCCTCGGCACCGACACCGCGAAGGTACCTCTCGAAGTCAAGCACATCCATATCCCTGAGTCAAGCATCCCAAAGGGAGGGTCCCTCGGAGCCACGGGAAGCACACCGGGGCCATGCTGCCAGAAGACTCGCTCCCCCAGGTACATGGCGTCACAAGTCAAGCCTCGCAGCATCTTCCGCCGCGCTGTCACCTCGGGAGCCCCCTCGAACTCATCCCCCTCATACCGAGCCCACGGGAACAGAACGAACCCCTCACGGCTATCCCGCTCCAAACGCTCCTGCACATCCCCGTAGGCGATGGTGAGCTTCCCCCGGCTGGTCCTCCTCTTCCTCGCCGTACGAGCCCATCCCAAAGATAAGCGGGTGGTACGCAAAGAATGTGCCCCAGGATCCCTATCCCACGGGAAGCACTGGAAAACCTCATAAAACCACACCTGTGACAAAAACAGAGAAAGCTCAGTGCAAAAGACAACGGAGAAAAGACAAGTTGCTAAATCAAAAACAAAGAATAAACTCATACCTCCAAAGCAAAGTCAAAGCAGCCAACGAATCCTGGGCCACCCCCCGGCTAAACCGGTCCAAGGAGAAGTAGAGCTCAGCCAAGCCTGCCTCGCCCCAAGCAATGTCGCAGACCCTATCCAGATCAGTCAAGCTCTCCAACAAGGCGAAGGGAGCTGCGGTCGCGTGGTTCGAGAACAGAGTCTCGGACAGTGCATACCACAAGAAGGAGCGCGCTACCGCTGTTGTCACTCAGCTCGCACTCGGATGTAGGCCCCAATACTGGCCGTGATCCTCATCTCCACGTCGCTGTACAGCATCCCCAGGCCCCTGCGAGGACGAGGCTCAAAGCCCAGCAGCTCGGTCAACACATCATCAGCTATCATATCCCTCCACCGCACCGGCTCTCCTTTGAAGGAAAGCCCGGTGATCGCAGCAAAGTCGGTGGGCGTCACTGTCACCTCGCCCCAGCTCAGGTGGAAGGTGTGGGTGGTATCCCACCAATACTCAGAAAGGCCCAGGAAGACACTCTTGTTCTTCCTCGTGTCAGACACTCCAGCCAGGTTCTCAACGAACACACCTAGGCCAGAAGCATAAACCAGCCTCCGGGGACTCGGCCTACCGCCCACGGAAATATCGGGCATCCGCTGCCATAGCTCCACAACAGCCTCGAGCGATCCCCGAGTCTTCATCCTCTTGGCCTTCCCGGCCATAAGCCCCGCATCCTGCAGGTAAACACAGCAAAGGTACGTCAATCACAGTACTTAATATAAAGGCACATATAACCCGTCACAAAACACGGCACATATTGCACATAATTTTCACATACATTATACATATAATTTTTCCATGTAACCCGTCACAAAACACGGCACACAATGCACATAATTTTCACATATATCATGCATATAATTTTTCCCATGCAGTCCGTCACAAAACACGGCACACACTGTATACATCTTTCTCAAAAAAGAAAAAAGGGGGGGGGATTAAACCCTACACGACACATTTTCAAAAGAAAATCCGTCCCAACACGGCACATATCGCACATATTTTCCCCACAAAGTCCGTCACCCAAAAACACGGCACACACTATATAGCACATTTTCAAAAGAAAATCCGTCCCAACACGGCACACACTTTCACATATAACCCGTCACAAAACACGGCACATGTCACATTTTTCCACAAAAATTATCACTACACGATAATTTTTCTCACAATGTACATACATAAATAGCATACGGTACAAAACACCAAAGCATGCAATTCACTAGATAGGCACTTAATTTTCACAAATAAGAGCTAATCTACACATTTCTGCACAAAATACACATACCCACAATTTTTACATGTCTATTTTCAACAATTCATCAAGAATTTCACAAAAAAGGCATAAAATAATAACAAAAAATTCAAAAATGCGAAAAACTAAAACCTAGTTCTAGCATTCAAAAATTCGAGCAGGAAATCAAAACGGAACAGATTTCTTACCTCCCCGACGTTCATGGAGCGACGATTGTGCACCTCCGGATTCGGATACAAACATCCGGTTCTTCGAAGATGGAACGAACGAGATCCAATTTCTTTGAAGCTCCATTCGCCGCTCAACCACTTCCCGATTGCGTTGGACGACGACTCCTTCGAGATCCCTCCGCCATTGCAAGCAATTCAAGCTAAGAAAAATGGAAGATTTTGGACAAAAATGGAGTTTTCTCTCTTTCTCTCTCGCTGGTTCACGCACTGGAAGAAGAAGAAATGAAGGGGGCCTCGGTTATTTAACCCGGTCAAAACCTGGGAACTGTAAAAAACCAAGATGGTCCGTACGGACCTCTTTGCAACCAGGTTGGTCCGTACGGACCTCTTTGCAAGGGGTGGCCAAATTACTTTCCTGCCCTTATAATCTTTGCCCCTGGCTGTCCTGAGGCCTTTTCCAGCAAATCCAAGTGCGAGAATGGTCCCTAACCCTTCAACCCAACCACCGCCGTCATCGTAAGACCGGTCCTCGCCCACTTCAACGGCAACTCAATCCCCTGGCCGTCATCGTAAGACCGGTCTCGCCGCCACTTCAACGGCAATTCAATCCCCGCCAAGCGTAAGACCGATCCTCGCCCACTTCAACGGCAAATCAATCCCCGGTCGTCAGCGTAAGACCGGTCCTCGCCCACTTCAACGGCAATTCAATCCCCGGCCGTCATCGTAAGACCGGTCCTCGCCCACTTCAACGGCAATTCAATCCCCGGCCATCAACGTAAGACCGGTCCTCGCCCACTTCAACGGCAATTCAACCACCGGCCATCAACGTAAGACCGGTCCTCGCCCACTTCAACGGCAATTCAACCACCGGCCATCAACGTAAGACCGGTCCTCGCCCACTTCAACGGCAATTCAACCACCGGCCATCAACGTAAGACCGGTCCTCGCCCACTTCAACGGCAATTCAACCACCGGTCGTCAAGCGTAAGACCGGACCTCGCCCACTTCAACGGCAAATCAATCCCCGACCGTCGCCGTAAGACCGGTCCTCGCCACTTCAACGGCAATTCAAACCACCTCGTCAAGCGTAAGACCGGTCCTCGCCCACTTCAACGGCAATTCAACCACCGGCCATCAACGTAAGACCGGTCCTCGCCCACTTCAACGGCAATTCAACCAACGCCCGCTCAACGGCAATTCAAGAAGGAGCCAACACCTCCCAGCACGAATATCAAGGCACAAGACGCCTCCAAACGCTCAACGACAACTCAACCACTGGAGATCCGAAGTCATCTTCCCAGCAAGAAAAGGGCCCTACAAGGTCACGCATCCCCAGCAATTCAAGCACCGGCGGTCGGATGTAAGCCCGAACCGCCCACTTCAACGGCAGCCGCAAGCACCGGCCATCAAAGTAAGCCCGAGCTCCTCCCGACAAGTCGGAAGTCATGCAAGACCGCATATCCCGCACCGGCCATCATCCTTGCCCACTCAACGGCAAAACAAGCGCACGAAGGAGCCAACACCTCCGAGTACAAGTCCCTAAGGCACGAAGCGCCTCCCAAAACGCCAAATGGTGAAGCAATCATCGGCCATCATCCTTGCCACTTCAACGGCGGTGCAAGCACCGCGAGTCATCGTAAGTCCAACCTTCTACATCAACATGCAAAAACACAAATGGCATCTACGCCTCTCGAAGCACAAGGCAGCCACGCCTCCACACCTGCGGCTAGAGGACGATTCAAAGTCCTCGCGCATCCACAACTGCGGCTAGAAGACGATTCAAAGTCCTCGCGCATTACATCCACAATCGCGCTAGAGGACGATTCAAAGTCCTCGCGCATCCACACTGCCGGCTAGAAGACGATTCAAAGTCCTCGCGCACCACATCAAACTGCGGCTAGAAGACGATTCAAAGTCCTCGCGCATCCACACCTGCGGCTAGAAGACGATTCAAAGTCCTCGCGCATTACATCCACACCTGCGGCTAGAAGACGATTCAAAGTCCTCGCGCATTACATCCACAACTGCGGCTAGAAGACGATTCAAAGTCCTCGCGCACCACATCAAACTGCGGCTAGAAGACGATTCAAAGTCCTCGCGCATTACATCAACCGCCGCCAGATGACGATTCAAAGTCCTCCAGCGTGGCACCAACCGCCGCCAGAAGACGATTCAAAGTCCTCCAACAGTGGCACCAACAAAGAATCAGAAGACGATTCAGGTCCTCACTCTACCTCCAGCCCGGAAGGCTTTAAACCACTCGGTCCGGAAGACCGTATAAACCTCCCACATCGCTATCTCCGGCCCGGAAGGCCTTAAACCACCCGATTAGGAAAATCGTAAAATTTCCATCCCAGGACGCCACCACGTCCTCATAACTGACCTCGGCGGTCACCACATCCTTACCACTGACCTCGGCGGTCACACAACACTTCAGGGCACCACCACGCCCACCTGCACTCACAAATTCACGACCTCTGAACTACGACCAGGCTTGATTCCCGCCAGGGATACGTAGGAATCCTATCACAGGTCCACCCATCGACCTACTACGGTCACCTAGGACACCACCACGTCCTTCCCTCGACCTATACGGTCACCCAGACACCACCACGTCCTCACCACCGACCTCGCGGTCACACAACAGGCACCACCACGCCCGCATTCACAAAACACTCACCCCACATCCGAACTACGACTGGGCTTGATTCCCGCCGAGGATACGTAGGAATCCTATCACGGGGTCCACCCTATTGACCTAAACGGTCACCCAAAAGGACACCACCACGTCCTCACTTTGACCCTCACGGTCACTTTCTCTCCCGGCCACGCGATCCAGTTAGGACCCTTATCTTATCGGCGACCCCACTTCTTTCATAAGTGACGTCGTCGAGGAGAAGCTTACTGTAAGTACCCCAATCTGGATCACTCCCTTTCAAACACACGGAAACACCGTAGACTCATCCACGCAGCCTCGTAGACCTCTCTCACTCAAAACCCTCTCAAAACCCTCTCAAACCCCCAACCAAACCAAGGGAGGAGCCTTCTGGGATAAAAAGGGACAAAGGACCTTTTGGGAATTTTCAGAAATCGAAAAGCAATTAAGGTCCGTACGGACCTCTTTGTTTCAATGATTACTAAATCCCCTTAAAGTCCACAATATTCCCTCAAATCCCGGAAGAAATGATGACTTCCCTGCAGAGTTGGTCCGTGCGGACCTCTTTGCATGCAAGATGGTCCGTACGGACCTTCTTGCATGGGGGACATCATCATTCCAGAATATTCTCCATCATTGCGCATTCCCTCAAAGCAAGGAAATCCAAAATTCTGGATAACCAAGAAGGTCCGTACGGACCTCTTTGCTCCGAAATTTTTACTATAAATAGAGGGCTCCCCCTCCTCATTTTCACACACCTCCCACTTCTCTCTTCCTCCCTAAGCCCTCTGGCTCCCCTTCTAAGACCCTTCGAGGCATTCCCGGCCCCTTCGGATCCTTCCGAGGCCTTCCGAGCCCCCTCGAGGTGCTCCGAAGCCTCTCCGAGCGCTCCCGAGACGCTCCCACGCTGCCCGAGGCACTCTCGAGGGACTCTGAGGCCGCTCGTGGTACTCCGAGGCCTTGCCTGGTCTTTCCCACGGTGTCCCGGCTCTTTCCGAGTCAAACCGGCGATCCCAAACCTTGCCGAACTCTCGCCCAAATCCAACCAACGATTCAAACGCACGCCGAACCTCTCGCCCGACCGATCCCGACGATCCCCACGCACGCCGAACCTCGCCCCAAACGCGGCCTACGGTTTCAACTCACGCCGAAACTCGTCCGCGGACAATCGGCATCCCCAAGCAATCCCGGAACGCTACTCCGACCTCAAACACTATTCCCTGCGGAAGACAGGACACGAACCAACATTGGTAAGGCTTCCTTCCTATTGTATTTCAATACATTTTAATACAATGTAGACATCCGATACAGCATGCATTTTTAAAAGCACACACACACACACACAACTTTTTAAAGGATATTAGGGGTATCCGAAAGACTCGTTTTACGAGGCTACTCGGGTGAGCTCTAATATTCTAATATTCTCTTCCCGAGGAGTCATCTGACCTCCGAACTCAAAATCTCATCACACAAAAACAGTTTAAAATTAATCTTTAAACTGATGCCCTTTTTCAATGTTTTGGGCTTAATAAAAACGGCGTGGCGACTCTACAAAATGCGAAAGCAAAACGGCGAGACACCTCCAACGCGCAACGCTAAAACGGAATAAGCCAGATGCCGGGGCGCGATTGTGCTGCCTCTCGGATCCGGGCGACTTCCCGAACAGCGACGAATGCGAGATGCCGGGGCTCCGCGCGCGAGCCAGATCCGGGTAATTTCACCCACGTAACAAAAGGCGAGGACCTAGAATAACAAAGACGTAACAGAACACTACAAGAAAACAGGTCAACGGCTAATTCTATTTGCAAGGCACCATTGTGTACAAGGCACGGTAATGCCTAAAATACTCTTATCCGGATACGCCTGTTTCGTGTAAACGTGCACGAAATAATGGGTTTATTTCGCATACTTTTACACGAAATACGGCAAAGGTAGAACTTTTTGTTTCGCCTGATTTTACACAAAATAGTGCGTTGTGTTTCACCCAAGTTTACACGAAATATGACAGAAGCATTTCATAAAATGTTACACGAAATAAACATTGTCATTTCACCAATTTTCACACGAAATAACCTGATACGTTTCACCTATTTTCACACGAAATAAAAAGTTTCTAACAAGTCTGCTGCATAATTCAAACATCCAAACAAAAAAACTTCATACAAACTGGATAATTCAAAAACCAATACATGATACACACATACTATGGTCTATTTCTTGAAATTCTTTCTGCGTTCACCGCATTTGAGAGTCGATTGAATGTGTCTATCCGAGCTCTGTATGGCATGACCAGGTTACTTGCGCTTGGTTCACGTTGATTCTCCCAATATAACGTTGGTGATGACATGTGCAGCTGCAAATGTAATAAAATAGTTAAATATAACGAATATTAGGTGAATTCTATTTCCAAGGAATCATTATGTACAAGACGATATAACAAATTTAAAGTATCATACCAATATAAAATGGTTTCCCACATGTTCCAACACAAGTGTGTCTGTGGGTGGTCCTACTCCTTTTGGTACAGTCACTGGAAGGCATGTGAAGCCACTGGTTTGCGTGTACGAGACGAACACCACATTATACCTCGTGGCAATGATGTGCCCTAGCTATGGGAGTATCATATAGTAATATTCAGGAGCCGGGGAGGTATAACAAGCAATGCGATCGTAGAGCTCGTCTACAGGCCTCCAGGATATAACTCTCTGATAAAGCTCGCGGTGACTATGCAGCTCAAGGCAACAATCTGAGCGCACTTGATGCCACATGTCCTCATTTCCATATATTTGCGCTGCTATAGCTCTATAGCCACAATTTCCATCACCTCTCACATCTGTGATGCCTTAAATAAATGGGACAATGAAAGGCATAAACGATAAAGTATACCCAGAAGTATGTAGATCAGTGACTTTGAGCTGTCCATTTCCCATTCCACGACCCCGACCCGACCCCGTCCTCGTCCTCGTCCTCTCCCACGACTTGAAGCAGCTAGTGGTGGAAGAGACGTAGGAGTAGTAGGGCTAGATGGTGTAGTGTTTGAAGTTGATTTTGGATTAGGCGTGGACTTCGATTGGGTTGATGCAATGAATGAAGATCTAGACCTGCTGCTAGGGGAGGGTGGTGTAGTGGGGACTCCAAAATATCTGTCAGTATGCTCCCAATCTGATAGTATTCTGGAACAGGCGGATCGAGGTTTGTTTGCCTTTGAAATATGATCTGGCTCAGAAGCATCTCTGTTTTGTGGATGTAGCCCTTCATCTATCGTTTGGAATAACTTTCTCTTTATTGGTTCAGGTGCTTTCTGTAGTTCATTCCACATAGCTTCAAAAGAATTTTTATTGATTGAAGGCTCAGTTGGACAGTAGTCTACTTCAATGTCCAACTTCTTCCAAAAAGCATGAATCGAGGACAGCTCAATCCGTCCCCCAGAGTTTTGTATGCATGCAATCTCGTGACTACATGGAAGTCCATGTGTTCGCCTGAAGTAACACCCACAGTCTGAGGGATCCATGACATTATCCCCACTACGAGTCCGCTCGTCTTTTATGATGTTCAAGGCTACCTTTGACACTCGCCCCAATATGTCGCGATACAGATTACAGGTCTTCATATCATTTGGAATTCAGCTTTTTGATTTCTCCATATTAGCTTTGATTTTTGTTATTTGAATTTTCATGATCTCATGAGCCTTTTTTAAGATTGTGTCAAAAGTAGAAGAAGTACTTCCCAAGGCCTTCTTCAACCGGCTATGCTCACTCTCAGACCTGTTCGTGGTGTGGGTTCCGAAGTGTAGTAACTTATCCGTGTGCATGGACAGAATATTCGGAGAGTATGGAGTAATCCATGTATCGCGGATGTAGCTCAATAAATCAGGATAAGCGCTGTAATGTTCACAAAACCATTGCCAACGGGTGTTCCATTCTTCGCAAGTAGCAGCTGATATTGCGTCATTGAATCTCCTCATGAATGATTTTGCGAATTCCGGGCTACCAGTGAAAGCCAACCCCCTCTTTCTAACATTGACTTCGATATGCCTTCGACACAAATGGTGTGCGGTCTCGGGAAATACTGTTTGGACAGCATTAATGAAAGCCAAGTCATGATCAGTTAAGAAAACTATTGGCATATGGGGAGGTTGAAAAAGACTGCGCAAATTCCTGAGTGCCCATGTGTAATTATCAATCTTCTCATTTTGGAGGAACGCATACGCAATAGTGAAATTCTTCCCTGTGGAAGTAAATCCTAAAATCTGAAGGAATGCCAGTCCATAGCAGTTGGTGTTGTATGTGCAGTCACCTTGTATCATTTAAAGATAAATAAAGTTAGAAATGATTAAAATTGCAGGTCAAAAACAGTCCCATAGACATTTTGTGTACCTATACACGAGTTGATACCATATGACTCGTGTATGTTTACACGAAATAGTACCAAGCAACTCGTGTATATTTACACGAAATCAAGTCAGAACAGACTGTTAAAACAGAGTCAAAAACAGATTCAAAAAAATCAAAAAACTTACCTTGTACTACATATGGAAAACAGTTTAGCATATTCGATGCTAGTGGGTGAGAGAAGAATATGTCGCCGATGATGTCACTCTCATTTGCTTTCCTCATGAAGACGATATATCGATGATCGTCGAGTAATTTTATGAATTGTTGTAGGTGAGATCTCCCTTGTCATTCTTGTGTTCTAAATTTTATGAGGGCATTGTGGACGTGTGTCTGAGTACTCACGTTCTTCTTATCCTTCGTCTTTAACATCGTGAGAATGTTATTTGGACGCATTGAAGATTGACTTGACGTACATACCTCCTCATATTCATCATTTGTCAATTTCCCGAGCGGATGACCTTCTGGATACGTTGGAAAGTCATGATTATGAGAACCATGCTTGACAACGTAACCCCATAACCCATCGCCCCTTTCTTTGGCCCGTAGTTCAAAATTGCACCCAATCTTCTTGCTGCTACTCAACCTCTGATTCTTGGATTTTCCAGGCCTGTACTTGCCACCAAAATGACATACTATCTTTGCGTAGCCTAGGATATTACCACTTGTCTTCCTCGAATCTTGTATAGCAAGGGTTATATTTTGACGGCCCGCAATATCCCGTACTTGTTTAAGAAGCTCATCCCTATTTGAAAATAATAGTGATGAGTTGAATTGATCACTGACATCCGGATATTGACCCTGCAAATTATATTTCAAGATTGGATTTTTATTTTGATTTTGATTACCATACGAAATAAAAGGAATAAAACCTTAAAAACTTACTTCATCACAACTTGGATTTTGATTTTGATGTGGAGAATTTGGTGCCTCTTCTTCTTCCAAGATAAATTCTACAAGATCAAGGTTAATATGATCATAAGAACTTGGAGAATCATGTGGAGAATGTTGTGGAGATGGTTGGGGAGGATTTTGTGAGGAATCCATAATATTGAAAAAGGCTGCAAAGAGTTTGAGGGGTTTAAGGTCGAATTTTTTTATTAATGTTGAAAAAGAATGCACAAATTCAGGGTTTAAGGCTGCTGGAATTTACGTATCTCGTGTATATATACACGAAATAGACTATTTTATTTCGTGTATTGTTACACGAAATACTTATATTAATGGCACATATTTGTAACTCAATTTTTATTTGGATTTTGAGGAAAGTCATAGAGGTGAAAAACACTTTAAATGTCATTTAGAATGTATAAAAAAATAAATAAAAAAAAATAAACGAGGTAGCCGTATACCATTTTCACATGATTGGGACACATTCCTTAAAATCCTAAATAATGGCACATATTTGTAACTCAATTTCCATTTGGATTTTGAGGAAAGTCATAAAGATGATAAACACTTTAAATGTCATTTAGAATTTAGAAAAAAATTTAAAAAAAAAATAAACGAGGTAGCCGTATCCATTTTCACAAGATCGGGACACATAAAACCCTAAAAATCCTAAATAATGGCAAATATTTGTAACTCAATTTCCATTTGGATTTTGAGGGAAGTCATAGAGATGAAAAAACACTTTAAATGTCATTTAGAATTTATAAAAAAATTAAGAAAAAATAAACGAGGTATCCGTATACCATTTTCACAAGATCGGGACACATAAAACCCTAAAAACCCTAAATAATGGCATATATTTGTAACTCAATTTTCAATTGGATTTTGAGGAAATTCATAGATATGAAAAACACTTTAAATTTCATTTAGAATGTAGAAAAAAATTAAAAAAAAAATAAACAAGGTAGTCGTATACCATTTTCACAAGATCGGGACACATTCCTTAAAACCCTAAATAATGGCACATATTTGTAACTCAATTTCCATTTGGATTTTGAGGAAATTCATAAGATGAAAAACACTTTAAATGTCATTTAGAATTTAGAAAAAAATTAAAAAAAAATAAACGAGTTAGCCGTATACCATTTTCACAAGATCGGGACACATAAAACCCTAAAAACCCTAAATAATGGCACATATTTGTAACTCAATTTTCATTTGGATTTTGAGGAAAGTCATAGAGATGAAAAACACTTCAAATATCATTTATAATGTAGAAAAAAATTAAAAAAAAATAAATGAGGTAGCCGTATACCATTTTCACATGATCGGGACACATAAAACCCTAAAAACTCTAAATAATGGCACATATTTGTAACTCAATTTTCATTTGGATTTTGAGGAAAGTCATAGAGATGAAAAACACTTTAAATGTCATTTAGAATGTAGAAAAAAATTAAAAAAAAAATAAACGAGGTGGCCGTATACCATTTTCACAAGATCGGGACACATTCCTTAAAACCCTAAATAATGGCACATATTTGTAACTCAATTTTCATTTGAATTTTGAGGAAAGTCATAAAGATGAAAAACACTTTAAATGTCATTTAGAATTTAGAAAAAAACTAAAAAAAATAAACGAGGTAGCCGTATACCATTTTCACAAGATCGGGACATATTCCTTAAAACCCTAAATAATGGCACATATTTGTAACTCAATTTTCATTTGGATTTTGAGGAAAGTCATAGAGATGAAAAACACTTTAAATGTCATTTAGAATGTAGAAAAAAATTTAAAAAAAATAAACGAGGTAGCCGTATACCATTTTCACAAGATTTGGACACATTTCTTAAAACCCTAAATAATGGCACATATTTGTAACTCAATTTCCATTTGGATTTTGAGGAAAGTCATAAAGATGAAAAACAATTTAAATGTCATTTACAATTTTTTGGTTTTTTTTCAGTTCACATTTCGTATGCCTATACACGAAATGTAGTGAGTGATTTCGTGTAAATTCATACGAATGATATGGAATCATTTCGTGTATAGGCACACGAAACACAATGGAACAATGTTTAGTTCATTTCGTATGCCTATACACGAAACTGGTCCTTCTATCTCGTATGAAAATTACACGAAATTGTTCTTAGCATTTCGTGTATAGGCACACGAAATGAACTAAACATTGTTCCATTGTGTTTCGTGTGCCTATACGAAATGATTCCATATCATTCGTATGAATTTACACGAAATCACTCACTACATTTCGTGTATAGGCACACGAAATGTGAACTGTGAACTGAAAAAAAAAAAACCAAAAATTGTAGATTGATGATTAGTATGACTTTCCTCAAAAATCCAAATGGAAATTGAGTTAGAAATTAGTAAAACACATTTTTTAAAAAATTTTGACAAGTCAAATGCAACATAAAAAGGTCTTTCATATAAATGCAACCATAACAAAAAGAAGTTCCCATTGTTTCAAAACTTACATAGGACAATAAGCAAAACAAGTCATCTTCCAATTTTACTCCTAATCATTAATACATAAATACGACCTCCTAAATGCTACCTCCTAATAACTCGTGCGCCCGTCTAAGACCAGCTTTGAAGTCCTCGGGCATCCTGGCATCCATCAGAAATGAAAGTATGATATCTCGTGCCTCTGCAACCCCAGGCTGGGGTGGAACATCAACTCGGGAAGGTGGGGGAGGTGGAATGTCAACGTGGGGATCGTGTATCGGATTAGATATCCGAACAAGACTCCTAGCTCTAAACCACTCCATATAGTCTGGAGTCACAGGAGATACCTCTGTAGTCACTAATGGCCCCATACGACGAAGTGGATCATATGACTCCATGTTGTACTCCATACACTCGACCCAAACATCATCACGATTTCCATACACCTTCTTGTACCCCTTCTGACCGGCCATCAAAATGCACGTCAAGATAGGCAAGGGCGCCATTCTGGGGATCCTCTGCTGGATCGCGAACTTCCTGGTCACCCGGTCAGGCATATACGCTTCAGTGATGTCTAAGAAGCGTATAATACCTCTGAAGTATGACACCGGTAAAAGCGCATCCACCCCGGTATCATAAGGCGTCCAACATACCTATAACTCACTTTGTTAGCAAACATGAACAGAATACTTTCAATGGGACGGAGGGAGTATAACAATTTAAATATAAAAAGCTCACCCTCTCAACAGGCATCGTGTCTATGGTGCGCCGAAACACGAGCAGATGCTCCATCTCCCTGCCAGCTCTATCAGTGCGTGACCATCTCCGGGCTCTCGGCTGCCCCTCCCGCCAATCCGGGCTCAAAAGTCGCCGGAAGTCCGGGAAGTACTCGTATATTCAGGCCTGAAAAGTATTTTAGAAATATGTCAAAAAAGACATCTGTTTAAAGAAAAAAGGAGTATTAAATAAATATTAAATATTACCTCTAGGAGAGTCGAACAGCCTCCCATCTGAGCACATCCGGATCTGGACGTCTTCCCCAACTCGCGATAGATGTACGCCAAATCAGCTGATCCCCAGGCGAGATGCCCAAATCTCTGAAGATCCATGCACAGGGAAAGATAAGCTGCAGGCATCTTATCCTGACTCTTGTCCACAAACAACGTGCAACCCAAGAGGACAGGAGATAAGTGGATGCACGCTGGTCATCTGACATGTCTGAACGGGCCTCAAAGGCAAGACGGAGCTCACGTAATGTGTAGGACGTGCCCCTCAGACAGCCGATGAGGTGTCTCTGGATCTCGTGTAGGTCAGGCTCTGGATCCGCCGTCCTAACAGGAAAACCCATACAGCTGACACCTATAAATTGTAAATGAAGAATATGTCAAATGCAATCAACCAAAGCTCTATATATTGAAAATGAAAAATATAACAACAATATACCTAGAATATGAGTGACATCATGCATAGTAATCGTCATCTCCCCCCACGGCATGTGGAACGTGTTAGTCTCAGGAGACCACCGTTCCACAAATTCCGTCAGCAGCACCGAGCTAGTCCGGCTAATGGTGGTATCATGCAGGTGATTGATACCCGTAGCATCGACTGCAGTCAACCATGCTCGATCATCCTCGGCCAGACTATCACGCGAGAACCTGTTTAAAGATTTATCAATAACAATTTTTAGAATTTCACAATAATGATTACATTAAAACCAATGTTTCGTCAAAGTTTATTTTTGTAAACAAATAGCTTACCTATCGAGATGCTGATGTCTGGTATGGAACTTCACCACCGACTGGCTAGTGGGGTTGCCCCAAATCTCTCGGGCTCGGTGATGACCGAACCCGTATAACAAATCACAAACCTCAAGGCCGCCACCTGGGTCACTCTCAATCTGCCATGATGGTCTAACATCCTGACCCCTCCTCCTCCCATGCCTCAATGGTCTAACATCACGTATCTCCGCCTCCGCCTCCTCCTCCTCCTCCTCCTCCTCCTCCTCCTCCTCCTCCTCCTCCTCACCCTCATCAGAGTCAGAAACTGAGACCTCCGCATCTGCCTCGGGAATACCCGTCTCATCATCAGACTCTACATCCCCAGAACTCTCATCAACCAAAACATTCCTGTCATGTTTCTTTTTGGTGCGTCCGGGAAATTTCGTTGCTGCCTTCTCGGCCTTCCTCTTCCTGTTAGACGCAGTCATACGTTCACGTCCCTACAAATTTTTTTAATAAGATAGTTAAATATAACAGACAATAAATAAGCCGCAAGTCTAGTAAATTTGGACAATTCAACAAATCAACAGTGATAAAAACAATCTACAACAAATAATCATCAATCTACAATTTTTGTTTTTTTTTCAGTTCACAGTTCACATTTCGTGTGCCTATACACGAAATGTAGTGTGTGATTTCGTGTAAATTCATACAAATGATATGGAATCATTTCGTGTATAGGCACACGAAACACAATGGAACAATGTTTAGTTCATTTCGTGTGCCTATACACGAAATGCTAAGAACAATTTCGTGTAATTTTCATACGAGATAGAAGGACCAGTTTCGTGTATAGGCATACGAAACAACCTAAACATTGTTCCATTGTGTTTCGTGTGCCTATACACGAAATTTTTGGAACCATTTCGTGTAATTTCACACGAAATAATCCCAGTCCAGAAACATATTTCGCACTTCAATTTCAAACCCAGTTCATCAATGGAATTCTAAACAACAAATTCAAACCCAGTTCATCAACATCTCATTTTAAAACCTAATTCATCAAACTAATTTTTGAGTAATAATGACATACTCTCTTTGACCTAAACTCCAGAAAATCGAGGTTGGTGAGGGAGGGATTACCTTCTTTACAGGCACGGTGGTAGACGAGGTTCCGGCGGCCATGGCAGCAGCGGTAGCGGCGGCGGAAGCGTCGGTAGGGACGGCCGGAATTTTCATTCTCACCATTCTTTCCGTCGGTGGCGTCGTGTACGAGAGAGAGAATGCTGGTGAGTGAGGGAGGGAATGAGAGAAATCAAGAGGTTTTTGATTTATATAGAACTGAAATTACCCGGACATTTTTCGCACGCGGGCGCGGAAAAGGGTGGTTGTCTTTCGCGGAGGGTTGGTGTCTGAGACCTCGCTTCATGGGAAGGAAAAAATGAGGAGTCGCCACGCGATTTTTGTATTTTGAGCCCAAAACGTTGAGAAACGGCTTTTAGTGAAAATGGTGTCGTTTTTATTGGTAGCAAAAACTTAGGAAAAGACTTTGAAAACGGGGGTCATTTTTATTGGTAGCAAAAATGAGTAAAAAGCTTTGAGTACCAGAGATTGTTAGGTTCGGAGGTCACGTTACGTTTCGGGAAGAGTATTACGAGATCACCCGAAACGCCTCGCATGACGAGTCTTTCTACCTTTCTCGAAAACGTGTGCGTGTGTGTGTGTGTTTTGAAAATGGGGGCTTGAATGACAAGCTTAATCTTGGTTTGAATGTCAAACGTTGATTAGGTGATCTTTTGAAAAGGCGAGCGTTTGAATGACAAAGGTCGGTTTTAAGACGAAAATGAGCATTTGCGTGGCATACGTCGATTTTGAGTTTGAAATGAGTGTTTGCGTGGCAAACGTCGATTTTGAGACAGAAATGAGCGTTTGCGTGGCAAACGTCGATTTTGAGTTTGAAAAGGAGTTCGAAGGTCGAACTTTTTGTTTTGAACCGGGCGAGTCATTGTTAACGATTTTTACGGGAAAAAGCGTATTAAATGATTTTGAATGTCAAATAGCGGCTTTTAGTTTGAAAGATGAGCGTTTGGATGCCAAACGTCATTTCGCGCGTTTTGAAAGAGAGTTCGAAGGACGAACTCCGGTTTTGAACCGAGCATTACATTGTTAACGATTTTTACGGGAAAAACGCATTTTAAATGATATGCGTTCGACGAATCGGGTTGCGACTCGGACTTTGAAAGATAAATACTATCACGATCCAAACGGGTCGGACTTTGTAAATGACAGTATTTAAAGCAG
Organism: Adenophora triphylla var. japonica; assembly: GCA_022495995.1. Classification (NCBI taxonomy): domain Eukaryota; kingdom Viridiplantae; phylum Streptophyta; class Magnoliopsida; order Asterales; family Campanulaceae; genus Adenophora; species Adenophora triphylla. The sequence goes on from JAFEMH010003733.1 coordinate 130,543, forward strand.
TATCAACGGAATCAAACGATCCGGAATTGTAAATGACGATCGACGAGCCAAAACGGCTCGGAGTTGTAAAGTTGCAAGAAAAGTAAATGACGTTCGACGGATCAAACGGTCCGGAATTGTAAATGACAGAAAGTAAATGACGATCAACGGATCGATCGATCCGGAATGGTAAATGACATAAAAAGTAAACGGAACGGGGTCGGAACGCCGTTTTAACCCGTGATTACTTCTCTTACGGAAAGAGAAGAGGATCGAGGGGCTAAAACGTATCGGACCCCGTTAGACGGAGGCGTCTACATTTCAATAACGGTGTTCAGAACGGTTATAGCGACTGGCGCGTAAACCGAGACGAAATGAGAGATTAGAGAGAGGGAGTTATACCTATGGCTAGGGTCGACTCCTTTGGCTCGGAAGGTGTGTACGGGACACGGAAAGAGGTTTGAAACGGTGTTTCGTAGCGATGAGGGACGTATTTGATCGAAATACGGAAGTTTCACGCGAATCGAGGCAAAACGGGAGCTCGGGAAGGGGTGAAACTGGCTTGGGCTGTGGGTAGTGGTGATTTTTGGAGTAATTCTTCCTCTCTTTGGCTTTGACAGCAACTTCTATTTATAGGGTGAAAATTGCAGTAGGAGTCCGGACGGACTTAGACTGATTTCCAGGGTTTTGTGGTATTTTGGAATTTTGAGGGGCTTCTTTGGCAATTTGAAGAAAATTTGCGGGGAGTCCAGTAGGACTTTTTGGTATATACCGGGGATATTTTAGTCTTTTCCCTTTGATTTACGATTGAAGGGTGATGGGTGGGATGTGGCATGGGCATCCACGTGTCCCATGACTCACCAAATGTGTGGGAGTTCGTTCCGGGTCCCGGTTTGTCCCTTTTTAAAATAACAGTTCGGAAAATGTCCGAAATGCCCTCGGAAAGTGCCGGAAAGTGCGTTTTTTAGGGAAAGCCGTACTTTTACGTGCGATGACACGTGTCAAGTATGCTTCGACATCGGGATGCACGGGGCAGTCCCGGGACGTCTCATTGGCTTGCAACGGGGAGTTTAACGAGTTTCGGTTAACCTGGAGCGAGCCAGTTAACGAATTTCGGTTAACTTTCTGACGGATTCTGACGATCCGAATTTGGGTACTTACAATATAGGAGGGTAGTTTAGTAATTTTCTCGTGCCTTGTATGGAGTGTGCCTTGCAAATATGTATGCCCAGGCAAGCGAAACGAATTTTACAATCGAATTGAAATTAGTTTCGGAACAGGCAAGCTAACCAATTTTGCAACCGAATTGAAATCAGTTTCAGAGTAAATAGTGATCATTGAAAATTGACGTGCACAATTAATATTTCAACTCATATTGCAACGGAAAACCATTTTGTCGCTTCATGTTTCGGGATTGCAATGGTTACTGAAACGGATGAACTTCTGTTTTAATTTCAGTTGCATTTTGCAACCGAATTGAAATCGGTTTCAGAGTAAAAAGTGCTCATTGAAAATTGACATGCACAATTAATTTTGCAACTCATATTGCAATGGAAAATCATTTTGTCGCTTCATGTTTCGGAGGAAAAGTTGGAGGGAAGAATGCCGCTTAGTTTTGGATAAAAGTATGGTGTTGAAGAGGCCGGAGTGGAGGGCAAAAATCCATGTGGGGTTTGATTTTTTTATTTTTTATTTTTTTATTTTTTATTTTTTTATTTTTATTTATTTATTTATTTATTTATTTTTAATTTAAATTTTTTTTTTTTTTTTGCACGATAACATATGAGGATTCATGTTAGCCGACCCCAAATTATTTTGGGACTAAGGCTTTGTTGTTGTTGTTGTTGTTGTAAAACTATTTGAGATGTTAGTTAGTAGTGATTTTTTTTTACAAAAACTAATATAAAAAAAGTTAAGAATTTTAAAAGAAATGAATGTATATAATAGAAAAAAGAGGGACAGACAATAGCATTTAATTTTTTTAAAAAAAAAATTGGATAAATAAAACTATTTGAGATGTTAGTTAGTAGTAATATTTTATACAAAAAGTTATAAAAAAAAAAAACTTTAGAATTTTTAAAGAAATGAATTTATATATAGAAAAAATAGGGACGGACAATAGCATTTACTTTTATAATTTTTTTTTATTTTAATTTTGATAAATAAAACTATTTGAGATGTTAGTTAGTAGTGAAATTTTTTACAAAAAGTTATATAAAAAAGGTTAAGAATTTTTAAAGAAATGAATGTATATAATAGAAAAAAGAGGGACGGACAATAGCATTTACTTTTTTTAAATTTTTTTAATTTTTTATCGGATAAATAGAATTATTTGAGATGTTAGTTAGTAGTGATTTTTTTTTTACAAAAAGTTATATAAAAAGAGTTAGGAATTTTTAAAGAAATTAATGTATATAATAGAAATAAGAGGGACGGACAATAGCATTTAGTTTTTATTTTTTATATTTTTGTATAAATAAAACTATTTGAGATGTTAGTTAGTAGTGAAAAAATTTTCAAAAAATTAAATAAAAAAAGTTAAGAATTTTTAAAGAAATGAATGTATATAATTATAAAAAAGAGGGACGGACAATAGCATTTATTTTTTTTTATTTTTTATTGGATAAAAAAACTAGTTGAGATGTTAGTTAGTTAGTAGTGAATTTTCTTACAAAAAATTATATAAAAAAGTTAAGAATTTTTAAAGAAATGGATGCATATAATAGAAAAACGATGGATGGACAATAGCATTTACATTTATAATTTTTTCCAATTTTTTTTTTGGATAAATAAAATTATTTGAGATGTTAGTTATCAGTGAAATTTTTCACAAAAAAATTATATAAAAAAAGTTAAGAATTTTTAAAGAAATGAAAGTATATAATAGAAAAAAAAAGGGAAGGACATTAGCATTTACATTTTTTAATTTTTTTTTTATTTTTTATTGGATAAATAAAACTATTTGAGATGTTATTTAGTAGTGAATTTTTTTTACAAAAAAGTTATATAAAAAAAGTTAAGAATTTTTAAAGAAATGAATGTATATAAAAGAAAAAAGAGGGACGGACAATAGCATTTACTTTTATAATTTTTTTTTGATAAATAAAACTATTTGAGATGTTAGTTAATAGTGAATTTTTTTACAAAAAGTTATATAAAAAAGGTTAAGAATTTTTAAAGAAATGAATGTATATAATAGAAAAAAGAGGAACGGACAATATCATTTATTTTTTTTTAATTTTTTTCAATTTTTTATTGGATAAATAAAATTGTTTGAGATAAAACTATTTGAGATGTTAGTTAGTATTGAATTTTTTTACAAAAAGTTAAGAATTTTTAAAGAAATGAATATACATAATAGAAAAAAGAGGGACGGACAATAGCATTTACTTTTTTAAATTTTTTAATTTTTTGATAAATAAAACTATTTGAGATGTTAGTTAGTAGTAAAAAATTTTACAAAAAATTTATATTAAAAAAGTAAAGAATTTTTAAAGAAATGAATGTATATAATAGAAAAAAGAGGGACAGACAATAGCATTTACTTTTTTTAATTTTTTTTAATTTTTTATTGGATAAATAGAACTATTTGATATGTTAGTTAGTAGTGATTTTTTTTACAAAAAGTGATAAAAAAAAAGAGTAAGGAATTTTTAAAGAAATTAATGTATACTCTCTCCGTCCCATGTGATTGCGAACCAATTTCTTGGGCACAATAATTAAGAAGTATTATTAAGATAATGAAAATGTGTGGTAGGAAATGAAGAGAGAGAATGAGTGGAGTTGGTTGAATAAATTGTGTGGTAGGAAATGAAGAGAGAGAATGAGTGGGTGGGTGGGGTAGGGTGAATATAAAATAATAAATTTATTTCCATTTTGGGCAGTTTGTATTCACGTGAGACGGACCAAAAAGAAAATAAGTTTGTATTCACGTGGGACGGAGGGAGTATAATATAAATAAGAGGGACGGACAATAGCATTTACTTTTTTTATTTTTATTTTTATTTTTAATATTTTTTTTGTATAAATAAAACTATTTGAAATGTTAGTTAGTAGTGAAATTTTTTTCAAAAAGTTATATAAAAAAAGATAAGAATTTTTAAAGAAATGAATGTATATAATAGGAAAAAGAGGGACGGACATTAGCATTTACTTTTTTTAATTTTTTTAAAATTTTTATTGGATAAATAAAACTATTTGAGATGTTAGTTAGTAGTGAATTTTCTTGCAAAAAAAATTGTATAAAAAAAGTTAAGAATTTTTAAAGAAATGAATGTATATAATAGAAAAACGAGGAACGGACAATAGTATTTACATTTATAATTTTTTTTAGATAAATAAAACTATTTGAGAAGTTAGTTATTAGTGAAAATTTTTACAACAATTTATATAAAAAAAAAGTTAAGAATTTTTAAAGAAATGAATGTATATAATAGAAAAAAGAGGGACGGACAATAGCATTTACTTTTTTTAATTTTTTTTATATTTTTTATTAGACAAATAAAAATATTTGAGGTGTTAGTTAGTAGTAATTTTTTTTTACAAAAAGTTATATAAAAAAGTTAAGAATTTTTAAAGAAATGAATGTATATAATATAAAAAAGAGAGACAAACAATAACATTTACTGTTATAATTTTTTTTTTTGGATAAATAAAACTATTTGAGATGTTAGTTAGTAGTGAAATTTTTTATAAAAAGTTATTTAAAAAAAGTTAAGAGTTTTGAAATAAATGAATATATATAAAAGAAAAAATAGGGACGGACAATAGCATTTACTTTTTTTTTAATTTTTTTCAATTTTTTATTGCATAAATAAAACTATTTAAAATAAAACTATTTGAGATGTTAATTAGTAGTGAATTTTTTGCAAAAATTTATATTAAAAAAGTTAAGAATTTTTAAAGAAATTAATGTATAAAATAGAAAAAAGAGGGACGGACAATAGCATTTTCTTTTTTAAATTTTTTATTTTTTTTTTGGATAAATAAAACTATTTGAGATGTTAGTTAGTAGTGAATTTTTTTACAAAAAGTTATATAAAAAAAGTTAAAAAATTTTAAAGAAAAGAATGTATATAATAGAAAAAAGAGGGACGGACAATAGCATTTATTTTTTTAAATTTTTTATTGGATAAATAAAACTATTTGAGATTTTATTTAGTAGTGTTTTTTTTTTTTACAAAAAGTTATCTAATAAAAGTTAGGAATTTTTAAAGAAATTAATGTATATAATAGAAAAAAGAGGGACAGACAATAGCATATTTTTTTAATTTTCTTATATTTTTATTGGATAAATAGAACTATTTGAGATGTTAGTTAGTAGTAATTTTTTTTTTACAAAAAGTAATAAAAAAAGAGTTAGGAATTTTTAAAGAAATTAATGTATATAATAGAAATAAGAGGGACGGACAATAGCATTTACTTTTTTTATTTTTATTTTTTTGTATAAATAAAACAATTTGAGATGTTAGTTAGTAGTGAAATTTTTTACAAAAAGTTATATAAAAAAAGTTAAGAGTTTTGAAAGAAATGAATGAATATAATAGAAAAAATAGATTTTTTTTTTAAAATATAGCTTTTTAAAAATTTATATATCAAAATAACATTTTTAAAAACTTAAGTACCATAGTAGCACTTTTGGCTTGAAATCGGCTAGTAATTCGGATTATGAATTCGAATTACCAATTCGAAATTGTTTTTTTGTTTTCCAAAATTGAATTTCCAAAAATAATATGTCCGTAAATAGGGAGCGATCGCGTCCTTATATAGAGCGATCGCTCCATGTTTCGATGATTTTGGCTAATTTCAGTTGCCAAGCAAGAATGAGGACCCTTGTATTTGGTAATTTCTCAATACCCGGCATTCTTCAAACTCACATTCACATAAAAATAGCACGAAAAATCTTTCACCAAACACTCAATAGTCCACTTTCGGGTTGTGCTTCGTTTTACCTTGAAGCGCAGATTTTTCTTAATATGAAACAACTTCATTTTATGTTGCACCTCTGACTTCTTTGAAAACCGAATACCTTTGGCAATGTCATGATGTTCTACATTCCATTCAGCAAAGTCATATTGGTTATCATCATATATCTCCGATCCTTCTCCAATATCACGATAAAATTGATACCCGACTCTCTCATGCACATGATGTTGTGGTTCTTCGTAAGCAACCAAATGTAACGCCAAATCTTCTCCCTCATTCTCGCTAACATCAGTAAGACTACTGCAATCATCATATCCATCGTCAAGATCTTCATTTAGAAGCAACCCAATATTTTCTTCATAATCTGAATCATTATCATCATCATTATACAATTCCTCACCCTCACCCCCTCCCTCTTCCTCTTCCTCTCTCTCTTCCTCCCCCTCTTCCTCTTCCTCTTCCTCTTCCTCTTCCTCTTCCTCTTCCTCTTCCTCTTCCACATATGTTTGTGTACTTGTTCCAGCATCCCTCTGACTATAGCAGCTTAAAGAACCCATCTGAAAGGTATCGATGTCATTAACATACTCATTTTGTAATGGCTCCTCATAGGTTTCAAACTCCTCAACATTCACATTATCAACTAAATTTATCTTAACATACAATTGTAAGCTACTCAACCCACCAAACTGAGCAGAAACATCAAACATGACTTCCATACCCATATCATTGTCGATTACAAGTGGAATGTAGTTTGCAATCCCGGGAGCGACAAGATGAGGATATCTACATGTAACTTGCAACTGAACAATAGCTCGATCTACCCCAATTTTCTTAGCTAACTTTTTAATCAACTTCTTGTAACTCCACCGAGTTTTAGCCCTAAGTGCACATTTTGGTCCCCTTTCAAAATGTTCACCTTCAAACGGGTGTTCATCATTTCCTCCCCAATAACACATGAAAATAAGTGGAACTCCAGCCATATTTATTCCTAAAAATTGAAAAAATAATTATAAAAAATCTAATTTAACAATATCACTACATTCACAAAAAAATTTAAATAAATACTAAATTTAAATTTCGAACAAAAAATAAGAGGATTAAATGTACCTTCTTAATCACCTCTCTTCTCTTCTTCTTGAACTTCTTAATCACCTACTTTCTTCTTCTTCTTCCTTCTTTTCTCCTTCTTCTTCACTGGATTTTTATTATGCTAGATTTAACAGATCTGCCGGGGTAGATGAGTTTTGTAAAGCAAATCCGAAATTAGCATTTTCGGATTTGAATTTTTCGAAAAAAAACATTACTTAATTCAATTCAGTTATATTTTGTATTAAAAAAAAAAAATAGAATCCGGAGTTATCAATTCCGGATTACACTATGAGCGATCGCCCCCCATAAACGTGCGATCGCTCCCTATTTTCCAGAAAATATTATTTTCCTAATTTATCAGCTTTGGAAAAATAAAAAAAAAAATAGAATCCGGAATTGGTGACGCCGGAGTACACATGGAGTGATCGCTCTATATAAGGACGCGATCGCTCCCTATTTACGGACATATTATTTTTGGAAATTCAATTTTGGAAAACAAAACAAAAAAAAACACAAAAAAAAAAAAAAAAAAAAAAAACAATTCCGGAATTGGTAATTCCGGAATTCATAATCCGGAATTACCAGTTCCGGATTTCAAGCCAAAAGTGCTACTATGGTACTTAAGTTTTTAAAAATGTTATTTTGATATATAAATTTTTAAAAAGCTATATTTAAAAAAAAAAATCGAAAAAATAGGGACGGACATTACTTTTTTTTTTTAATTTTTTTCAATTTTTTTATTGCATAAATAAAACTATTTGAAATGTTAATTAGTAGTGAATTTTTTACAAAAATTTATATAAAAAAAGTTAAGAATTTTTAAAGAAATTAATGTATAAAATAGAAAAAGAGGGACGGACAATAGCATTTTCTTTTTTAATTTTTTTTAATTTTTTTGGATAAATAAAACTATTTGATATGTTAGTTAGTATTGAATTTTTTTACAAAAAGTTATATAAAAAAGAGTTAAGAATTTTTAAAGAAATGAATGTATATAATAGAAAAAAGAGGGACGGACAATAGCATTTATTTTTTTTTAATTTTTTTAAATTTTTTATTATACAAATAAAACTATTTTTGATTTTATTTAGTAGTTATTTTTTTTTACAAAAAGTTATATAAAAAAAGTTAGAAATTTTTAAAGAAATTAATGTATATAATAGAAATAAGAGGGACGGACAATAGCATTTACCTTTTTTAATTTTTTAATTTTTTTTTGTATAAATAAAATTATTTGAGATGTTAGTTAGTATGGACATTTTTTACAAAAAGTTATAAAAAAAAGTTAAGAATTTTTAAAGAAATGAATGTATATAATAGAAAAAAGAGGGATGGACAATAGCATTTACTTTTATAATTTTTATTTTTTCTTGATAAATAAAACTATTTGAGATTTTAGTTAGTAGTGAAATTTTTTACAAAAATTTATATAAAAATGGTTAAGAATTTTTAAAGAAATGAATGTATATAATAGAAAAAAGAGGAACGGACAATAGCATTTATTTTTTTTATTTTTTTCAATTTTTATAGGATAAATAAAACTATTTGAGATAAAACTATTTCAGATGTTATTTAGTAGTGAATTTTTTTACTAAAATTTAAGAATATTTAAATAAATGAATATATATATAATAGAAAAAAGAGGGACGGACAATAACATTTACTTTTTTAATTTTTTTTAATTTTTTTTTGGATAAATAAAACTATTTGAGATGCTAGTTAGTAGTGAAATTTTTTACAAAAATTTATATAAAAAAAGTTAAGAGTTTTGAAAGAAATGAATGTATATAATAGAAAAAAGAGGGACGGACAATAGTATTTACTTTTTTTCAATTTTTTATTGCATAAATAAAACAATTTAAAATAAAATTATTTGAGATGTTATTTAGTAGTGAAATTTTTACAAATATTTATATAAAAAAAAAGTTAAGAATTTTTAAAGAAATTAATGTATAAAATAGAAAAAAGAAGGACGGACAATAGCATTTTCTTTTTTAATTTTTTTAATTTTTTTTGGATAAATAAAACTATTTGAGATGTTAGTTAGTAGTGAATTTTTTTACATAAAGTTATATAAAAAAAGTGAAGAATTTTTAAAGAAATGAATGTATATAATAGAAAAAAGAGGGACGGACAATAGCATTAATTTTTTTTAATTTTTTTTAATTTTTTATTGGATAAATAAACCTATTTGAGATGTTAATTAGTAGTTATTTTTTTTTTACAAAAAGTTATATAAAAAAAGTTAGGAATTTTTAAAGAAATTGATGTATATAATAAAAATAAGAGGGACGGTGAATTCAAAATAATTATTATTACTTTTGGAGAAATAACCACATAACCAGCTTATTAAATTATGAATTCAAAAAAAATTATGCTTTAAGAATTCATAATTTGATACTTCCTTAGTCACAAAATAAATATTAATTTAACAAAAAAAATCCCAAAATAATGTATGTTCTCTTGAATAATCAATAACCATATAGCCAACTCGATAAAGTATAAATTAAAATAACCATATAATTTGTAAAGAAAATAAAATTTATTTGTTATAAAAAACTTTTAAAATATTGACATTATTTTGGAACAAAGAAGCTATCAAATATTAAAATTTTAGAGCATAGTATTATTATGGTTTGCATGTTAAAATGTTATTTGAATTTATACTTTATTGAGTTGATTATATGGTTAATTTTCAAGAATTATAATAAATTATTTTGGAGTTAACTTATAACAAATAATAGCAAGAGTTGATTGATAATTATCAATTTATTTATGTAATGTACACACTTACTGATCTTAAATATAATATTTGTATTATATGAGATTTTAGTATTTTAATTTATTGAATGAGAGATAAAGACAATCTTTATTTATATGAAAGTGGGGTAAAGTAGCCAATTTATTGTCAAAAGGGTGATCATTGAGACTAATTCAAACCTCAAATGGAGCACTAAAACTTACCCAAACTTAGGGGTGGACAATGAAATTAATTCTAATTTTGTTGGTGTTTTTTATTACTCTCCTAGACTAAGAGTCCTGGGGTTGAATTTTACACTTCTTAAGAAAATTTTAAAAAATGAATAAAAAATTGTAAATGAATAGAAGATTAGAGGAGAGAGAATGTAAAAGTTATAAGGGTATATCTTTCCCCCTCAAATATAGATTTAATTACAATGTGCCACTAGTAATACCTTTGTAAATATATGGAGATTATAAGGGTATTGAACGGAATAAAAGTGACGGGCTAGGCCCAACGAGCAAGCCCATTATTTACATGTTATTGCCACCACTTTCTCGAGTGGGCTAGGCCCCGGTTATTACCGAGCCCACGTAGCCCAGCAACATGATTAGTCGACCTAGCTCATGGTCCGACTCGGGCGGTCGCGACCTAGCACAGTCCGACATTACGATCGAGATCTCCATGCGGCTTTGACCCGATTCATCCATCAGTCAGGTCGACCTCGACCAAATAGGCGACCTCGACCTGTTACAATACGTGACGACCTACAAAGTCCAGGCGTGAATACAACTCTTTCCATATAACGAGACTCCTACAAATCGGGAGTTATTCGTGGACAAGATCTCTTATGCATATCTGATCCAGTTATAGGGATTTCATACAATCCTACCACAATTATATCTCTCATCGACAACTATAAATTCAAGGCAATGTCAAGCTGTTTCAAGGTAATTGCTATTTGTTATTACGAATACATTGTTCATTATAATATTTTAGCTCTCAAATCACCGTACTTACTCACGTGGGGTCTTCGCCGGAGACCATTCGGCTAGTCGTGGAGTACTGTTTTGGTCAAAAGTCGGGAGATTGATCTTGCGGTGGACGCCTTGATTGATTACGACACGATTCTTGCGGCATCGGTTTGGTTCCATTGTCGGGAATCGTGCTTTTACCTCAAAAATTAACCTGAGAGAGTAATATGGCTCAAGACGGACCAGACTGCATCTTCTTTCAGCGATCCGACACTCGGTTTGACGGTAAGAACGCCAGGAGTGAGTACGAAACGGGATGGCTAACCTTCCTCCCCCTCCCAGGGCGATCCGCCTAGGAGGGCTACTCGCTCTAGCAGCATAGGCGATGGCGAGGTTTGCCAGCAACGAGAAGGAAGAAAAGGCCCATGACGGAAGCGAGGAGCACGGCCCCCTGCAAAGCATCGGCAAGCGGGGTAAATGGTTGTAGGCGACAGGACCGAGGTCCCTCGGCCAATCCCCTCGGTGAGAAGGAGATGATCTTTGGGAGTGGGCTAGGCTGTTAGCGGGAATTGATAGAGATGGAGGTGGAGCACGAGCGAGAATGATAGAAGGTCGGAAAGGACGGCTCCCTCTCGGATCTCTCACAGGCCGCAGAGCAAGAATGGCCGGGCGAATGGGAATGCTATGACGAACGAGGAGAGCCGAATTGTGGAGCGATCTATCCAGGTATGCACATGGTGCCGTCCCCGATGACGACTGAGAAGTCATCTCAATAATAATAGGGAGCGAGGAAAGTTTGAGTTTGATTTGAGGCGACAAAGGGAGGCTTAAAGGAATATGCGTAGGTCGCTTGCTAGAACAGAAAGATCGCAGTCCCACCGCGAGAGAAATGGGCTCAGGTAGACAGTAATATCATCTAGATCGCCGGTGAGGTTAGTTAGATCGCACTCTCACTGGGATAGAGATGGGCGCAGGTCGCCAGTTAGGGAAGAAAGGCGCAGGTCGCCAGTGAAATCAGTAAGGTCACCTTCCCACAGAGACAGAAGAGGTAGAGAGGTGACTCCTCCCAAAAGTGAAAGGCGTGGGGCTAACTCAAAGAGGGAACCTCACCGTGATGAGCGACAAAGATCCAACGAAGTCTCCCACGCAAGGGACGACAATCCAGATGCTAGGGAATAGCTGCAGTGGAAGAAGAGACTAGAGCAATGGGAGGCCGACAAGAAGGAGGAGGCTGGAAAGGGCAAATGAAACGACTTTACTCTTCGTCCCTTGTCCAAGGAAATGCTCGACAGGCAGGCGACCTCCTCACGGTTTCGGGTTGCCCACTCTTGAAAAGTATTCGGGTGCGACCAACGCCCAGAGCCATATTCATCATATGGAGGCTACTATGTATTTCGTCTCCAACGAGGATGATATGATGTGCAAGGCACCTACCAGCACTCTCACAGGGGCAGTCCTGACTTGGTTTAAGGGTTTGACACCAGGTTGTATTACCACATGGCATTACATGAGAAAGAAATTTCTAGATCGCTTCTCGACAGCTGGAGCCCGAAAGTTGACAGTCACCAACTTGAATAATTTGGCGCAAGGAAAAAATGAAAGCTCGATGAGCTATTATACCAAGTTCAAATAGATGGTCGACCAAATTGAAGAGAGGACACAGACGGATAGGGAAGTAATAAATTGCTTCGGGGAATGGGGTGGCCTCTGAGACTTAGACTACGAGCTAACGATCCAGGAGTGTAAAGACCCGACAAGAACTATTTGAAAAAACCTACAATGTGGCACTAGCTGAAGAGAGGAAGGAAAAGAAGAAAGGGACATGTTCCAAGTCTAAGGTCGTAGACACTGATAAGAAGGACCAAGCAAAAAACGGTGGTAACAACAAAAATAGGAAGAACAGAACTAGGGCGACTGAGAGAGTGCCCAAGACATTTACCCCATTGACAGTGAGTCGCCTTTGAAATTTTGAACACAGATCGAGCTAGGCCCGCGGCCCCGATGAACCGGGAAATAAGTTCATTAGGGATAACGGCAAATATTGTGAATATCACAAGGATACGGGCCACACTACAGAGAAATTGTATGAGTTTGAAGCGTATCATTCAGAAGTGGGTCGAAGACGGTAAGCTCGGCAGAGATATGTGAAAAGCATCCCGGCCCAGGCGGAGGTGAGCGAGCTCACGGAGGTATACAAGAACCAAGGCAACCCAGAGTTGAATTTGGAAGTGATTACTGAGCAAGCTAGCAACACCGCTCCGAAACATAAGATATTCGAGCTCAACAAAGCCCCTCACGTACCGCCTAGAAGCTACATCAGGGATGAGTTTATCAGTTTTTATCCAGACGAGCTGGCAACTAATGTAGCAGCCAGAGAGCAAGTTCTCGTTATCCCAGGGCTGATTGATGGGTATACGACGAGCAGACTCTTGATAGACATGGGGGCCTGCAAAGACATTTTTTTTTTACAAAACATTCAAAGAAATGGGACTCTCGAAAGGAGAGCCTGTCACGTTATGATGGTCGACTTGAAGGCTTCACCAACCATAGGGTGGACGCAAAGGGGCAGATCGGGCTAGATGTTGATATAGGCCAGCATACATTCAGGGTCACTACTAAGGTAACCTTTATAGTTATTGATGTAAATAGTGATTATGCTGCTATTTTGGGTATTCTGGCAGTCGCACTTGGAATGGTGGCCTCCATCCCCCATCAACGAGCTAAGTTTCCCACGCTAGCTGGAGTAGGATGCGTGCAAAGTACAGCTCGAGCCTACCTTGATCATGTCCAGAAAAGATCAAGGCTCCGGTCCAACTGCCATTTATTTGGAGTAGCAGTTGGAAAATTTCTTGGCTTTATGGTTTCTCAGCGAGGTATTGAAGCCAATCCAGAAAAGATCAAGGCTCTGGTCGACATGAAGGAGCCTACAAGTATCAAGGAAATGCAGCGACTCAATGGTAGGGTTGCAGCCCTAGGTCGCTTTATAGCTAAGTCGGTGGAAAGATCTCTCCCCTTCTTTAAATCATTGAGGGGGACAAAAAAAATTTAGTGGACGGCTGAATGTCATTCGTCGTTCCAGCAGCTTAAGGAGTACCTTGCCTCCCCGCCATTACTAAGCAGCTCGGTTGTAGGAGAAACATTGTTTGTCTATCTGTACGTTGGCAACCAAGCGATGGCCGTTGTTTTAGTTCGAGAAGAAGGAGGGCTTCAGAAGCCCGTGTATTATGTAAGCAAGGCCCTGTCCGACGTAGAGGGCAGGTACTATAATGCAGAGAAGGTAGCATATGCTTTGGTCGTAGCTTCCAGGAAGTTGCGAGCTTATTTTACAGCTCGCCGATTGTCGTGCTTACTAACGCACCCCGAGGAGAAGATCCTACACAAGCCAAAAAGTTCACGCCGCTTACTCAACTGGTCAATTGCTCTCACAGAATTCGACATCGAGTATCGGCCTCGAAAGGCATTAAAAGCTCAAGCTTTGGGAGACTTCATGGTCGAGCTTACGTTCACCAAGGGAGATAGAGAAGTACGAGCTCGGAAAGGAGAAAGGAAAGGAAAGGAGCCGAGGAGACTCGGTCCGCCACAAGTTTACAGGCGATTGCTTTGGAAAGTGTATTCGATGGAGTCGGCAACAAAGAACGTCGGTGGGGCTTGGAATCGTATTGGTCGAACCAGGAATCATGGACCGTGTATGAGGAGTGCGAGATTCAAGTTTGAAGCTTCCAACAACCGAGGTCGAATATGAAGCTTTGGTCTTGCTATTGAGTACACTAAATGTTTTGGGGCGACCAAGATTGTAGCTACTTTGTGATTCTCAAGCGATAGTCAATCAAATCGAGAGGAGAATACGAGGTCTTTGAATCCCACTTTGGTCAAATACGCGATACGGTGAAGGAGCTGATCAAAGACTTAGAATTTTGGGAAATACAGAGGATTGGTCAAGATGACAATGAATTGGCCGACCTACTCTAAAAATTGGCTACATCGGACGAGCAACAAGGGGAGCCTATCTCTTTTCTCGAACATCCAGCCTATGAGAGGGTTCAGATTCAATGCCTGGAGAGTACTGGTAGAGATTGGGTCTATACCAAGTGTTGGATTGACGAAATGCGATCATACCTAGAAACTGGCGAGCTACCTGAGGACGAGAAAGTAGCTCGAGCCATCAAGAAAAAGGCTCCGAGGTATGTTGTTGGGTATGCATAATTTAACCCTCCTATTTTGTATTAGATTTGATTGATACCATAACCTCCTATTTATTTTAAGGACTTTAGGACCCTATGTAATGAAGCTTAGACTTCAATTTTTTAGCTAAGTCCATTTTATAGAATAGGTTATATTTAGGCTTGAAGGCGCACAAGAATCATTGGACCTAAGGATTGCGGTTACGAGGTTTCAAAACCGCCTATCAAAGGAACCGCTTGGCGAGCGCTTGTAGCCTAACGCACTGTTATCCCTTATTTTGAAACCACTTGTATCCCAAAAGTGCAAACCGCACTCTTGGAAATCCTATTACAGTGGAACCGCTTTCATGTCAAACCGCCTTTATCGAGAACCGCTCCAATGATTGGCTACTTGAAGTGAACCTCTTTTGACCGTTGGAATCCACGTCGGCAATATCAAAAGTCAACTATCATATCTTGTCACGTGACTACTTTTCGAGACAAGATCTGCAAGGATCTTGAAAAGGTGACGGATGTCCTAACCACCTTGATTGCGGTGAGGTGCGATCGGCTTTACTGCATCAACGGTTCCAAAGGACAAAAGTAGTTGATGTGGACCAATGGGATTGCATCAAGGATTTGTCCTTTCAACGGTGTGTCCAGCGGCTATATTCACGATGCTTGGGTATAAATACCCCTAATCTTCACCATTTGAAGATTGCTTGAATCTTGAGAAATTGTTGTGTTCATGAGAAGTTGAAGCTCTGCCCAGAAATTCTTAGTCCTTTGAATCTTCATCTTCATACTTCAAGAAATATTCCCCAGCCCAGAAATCAAGCCTTAACACATCAAGAATCATTGAGCTCTACATCTCACAGATTTAAAGAGCCTTGATCTTGTTCTCACACACACACCTCATTTGTTCTAATCACATAGATTATACATTTGAGATACACTGGTTATAGTCTAGGATTTGTTCTTCATAGAAAAGATTTTATTGTACTTTGTAATCTCTCAAATACTCAATATAAAATCTCTCTTAGAAATCCAAGACTAACCATCTTGGTAGTGGACGTAGATCGTTTATCGATTGAACCACTCCAAATATTGTGTTCTTACTTTCTGCATTTATATTTCTTGTGCTTACTGATTATCTTCCTTTTTCTAATTTTGATCTTTATATAGTTATCCTTTATTGTGAGATTGTGTTTGGAGTTAACATTGTCAAACTACATTTTACATTTTACAATTTGCTAAAAGCTGCACTAAAACCGCCTTGCAAAACCGCCTCCTCAAAACCGCATTTTACTAAGTATATTCATTTGTGCATTTTACAACTCTACTTGCGGTTTCTTATACCTTTGCAAGAGGTTTCTGTAAGCGTAGAGGTTTAGTTTTAAATTGAGGGCGAAAAATTTTAAACGACTATTCACCCCCTCTAGCTGTATTTTCACCCTTGTTGCCACCTTTGGGACCAACAAGTGGTATCAGAGCAAAACACATTTTAAAACCACTGTTTTTCAAGCTTAACAGCTTGTGTGCCGATTCAATATGGCAAATACAAAGACAATGACTACTGTTAACTATTCACACATTCCAATCTTGGACGAAGACCACTTTGACATCTGGAAGTGCCGAATGCTCATTCATTTGGAAACCATAGATGAAATGCTTTGGTGGAATGCGTGATCAATGGCCCGTTAGTTCCAATGAAGGCCAACACGGATGCAACCACCGGTGCAACAATTCCGAGAGGTCAAAAAGCCAAAAGAAGAGTGGTCGGATGAAGAGAAGAGATTGGTTGCCTTGGACGGCAAGGCTAGGCACATCATTTACGGAACCCTCCCCGTATCAACTCTTCGAGAAAGTGATGTACCTCAAAACCGCAAAGCGGATGTGGGATGCCATTGAGAGCTACCTCGAAGGTGATGATGAATGCAAGGAAACCAAATTATATCTTTGTTGAAAGATCATACAACAACTTCAACGAAAATCAACGAAACCTTGCGTCAAACCTACGGCCGATATGTTGAGGTAGTTAATGCTTGTAGATCTCTTGGCAAAACTTTAACCGATAAGGAAATCAATATGACTTTCCTATCTGCTTTAGGTTCTAAATGGGTAAATAAGGCTACCTCTTTAGAAGACTCCAAAGTTTTGGGTACTTGGTCGTTAAGTAACTTGTACGCCAATCTTAGAGTCTATGAATTAAAATTAAATCATATTGAAGAGATTGAAGGAAAAACCAAATCGCTTTCCATGTCTGTAGTGGAACAAGAGGAGAAACTATCTACATCCAACCAAACCGCTGATCCTTCCATATCAACCTCATCACTCATCGAGATGGATGATGATGATTTTGCCATGTTTGTGAAAAGATTCCAAAAATTTAGAAAATCCTCAAAACCTTTCACAAAATCATTTTCAAAAGGCAAACCTCCTGCAACGTTTTCTAAATTTGGAGATACAAAGAAAAGAGTGATCTAGTTTGCTACAATTGTAGAAAACTGGTCACTTTGCATGCAGTGTCCACGGCCTAAATATGAATACATGAAAAGAAAACCTCTCTGCGCGAAATTTTCTCGTCATGAGGAATGGTTGCTTTGAGGAGGAAGAAAATTCCAAGGAATTAGCAACTTGGATTGAAACAGATTTCGATGATGGAAGTGATGATGAAACCGAAGAGGTTAATCTACCTTAGTTGCAGAGATGCTTAGATGAATCGGTTAAGAGTCGGTCGAGTTGCAAGATATGGAAGAAAAGGAGGTTTCTACAAAACTTCCAAATTTTAAATTGGATGATAATATCAAACTTACTCCTAGCATTAAGATAGGAAATTGCTCGTATTCACGTCCCATTTTTCCTCCTACAAATGCTCCACCTTCAAAAACTATTCCAAAGAAGAAAATTTTAAAAAGTTGGTGGAAGAGGTTTCTCCCATGGAACATGAAAGGATGTTCAAGGAAGGCTGAAATGGTGATCCATCGGTTCTCAAATCTTAAGAAAGCCTTAAGCTTAGCTCATGATGAACTTAATACGTACAAGACGGAGAAAAGCGTGATGAGGTCGAAATTTCTAATCTTAAGGACCAAATCAAACGAGATGACTCCTCTTGGCGATCAAAACCGCATCCTTGAAACTAAGGTTGCCTTTGCACTTCAACTCGGGAATGATGACTTGGTAACCCCAAATCGACGATCGCCCAAAAGATTATTGATTCGTGGCTCAAGTCTCAATCCACCAAGGATAAAATCATGGACTTCCAAGTTCCTCCTGGAACTAAGGATGGTCTAGGGTTTGGATCCGAGGAAGAGGAGAAGTGTGCATCCTCGAGTGAAAAGGATGAGGAATTTCGAACTAACTAAAGAAATTCCCAAGGAGAAGCATGCTAAGGGTAAGGGTAAAGCAAGACAAGTAAATTATGTCTACCCTAAAGGAAAGCAATATGGGAAGAATTACGTGTTAAAACCTAAGAATTACGTGGAAGCACTGAAGAGGAAATGGCTTATGGAATTGGTAGAATCCTGCTCCAACCGCTTACGGTGGAAAAGGCGGTTCTGCTAACTCTAGGTGACCAGCGTCTCTTCTTCGACCGCTCCTCACGCCTTCAAAAGCAAGAATAGCGTTCCCGAAAATACGTGGTCAAACCCAGCTTTGTTCCCTTTATCTCGGAGGACTCTTAGCCGGGCTGCACCTCCCAAACCGCTTCCTTGTCCCAAACCGCATGCAACTCCTAAGATGAGTAAGGAGTTAGTAAAACCTCATGAAGCTTGTAGCTATTATAAATGTTACGTGTGTGATGGTTTAGGTCACAAGGCTGAGAATGCCTTTTGCGGTTCACATCCAATGCCGGGAAGAGTAAACCTCCTTCGTCAAGCGGTGTGGAGTCGTGAAGGGTTGCTAACTTCGGGACCCCAAGGAATAAAGGGGGACCTCGTTCTTAATGTTTACATTTCGGGTCCTCTGCTTCATGGCTGGTCACTCCAAGGATAATGAATGGTATCTTGACGGTGGTTTGCTCAGACATATATTTGGAGATAGATCATTACTTGAAGATGTCGTTGAAGCAAGTGGTCCTTCTGTAACCTTTGGTGACAACAACAAAGGCAAGACCATTGGATATGGTGTTATAAGGAGAGGAAACCTAACCATTGAGAAGGTTTCTCTTGTTGAAGGACTCAAGCACAACCTCCTTTCAATTTCTCAATTTTGCGACAAAGGAATGCTTTGCAACTTCACGTCATCAAACTGCCTTATCAAAGATAGCATTTCCGGCGTCACCCTACTCACAGGGATTCGTAAGAGTAATATTTACATTATTGATCTAAATTACGCATGTAGTATTACTAATCTCTGTTTTGTAGCTAAGAATGTGAGCGAAAATAGTTGGCTATGGCACAAGAGGTTGAGCCACTTGAACTTCAAGTATCTTGCAAAGATTGGTAGGGAAAACCTCGTTCGTGGTTTACCCAAAGTGGCTGACCACCATCCAGAAATGCGGTGCATGCCGGCAGTAAGCGATCCGCGTCGTCTTTTACCGGCAAGACCGCTCCATCAACTTCAAGATGCTTACTGCTTCACATAGATCTGTTTGGACCCGTAACCACTGCCAGCATTGGAGGAAATAGATATACTTTAGTGGTGGTGGATGATTACTCAAGATATACGTGGGTTGAGATGATGATATCCAAAGATGATTGCTATGAGATTCTCACCGCACTTTTTAGACGGCTCCAAACTCAAAAAGAAGACGACATCGTTAGTGTTCGATCAGATAATGGAACAGAATTCAAGAACAACGGTGTTGCTCGGTATTGTGATGACCGTAGGATTGATCACAATTTTTCCACATTGGTGTTCCACAACAAAATGGGGTTGTGGAAAGGAAGAATAGGGCGTTGATTGAAATTTGGAAAGACAATGATATCGAAGCGAAGCTACCTCGGTATTTTTGGGTGAAGCAATCAATACCGCATGCTTCACTCCAACCGCTCCCTCATCAACAAAACCTATAATAAGACTCCTATGAGCTTTGGCGAGGAAGAACCCCCAACATTGCATT
The DNA here is from genome assembly GCA_022495995.1 of Adenophora triphylla var. japonica. Classification (NCBI taxonomy): domain Eukaryota; kingdom Viridiplantae; phylum Streptophyta; class Magnoliopsida; order Asterales; family Campanulaceae; genus Adenophora; species Adenophora triphylla. The sequence continues at coordinate 150,472 of JAFEMH010003733.1, forward strand.
CTTCAAGATCTTTGGCTGCAAATGCTTTGTCCTCTACAACGGAAGAGAAAATAGAGGTAAATTCGGAGCCAAGGCCGACGAAGGTATTTTTGTTGGGTATGCTAAACATTCTAAAGCTTTTCGTGTTTTCAATAAAACTAGTTTAAAAATAGTTGAGTCTGTCCATGTTACGTTTGATGAGCATTCTCTCCTTGAGCCACATTTGGCTCCAAATGTTCTTGATGATTTTGTTGAGCATAATGAACCGGGTGAACCATCTCAAACCGCTTTGAACCTCAACCGCAAAATCCAGCACCCTCAGCGAAATTCCCTCAAACCGCACTTTTGAAACAGCACACAGTTCCTACTCCGGATGCAAGCGCAAGGAAGAAGAAGTTGAAAATTCCCCTATCCGGCTTATAGAACCTCTTCGTCAACTTACATTCCATGACTTATTTGAAGGATCTAACGACGTTCCGATTGAAGATCTTGACAAACCTCGGTCAACCGGACTTACCCCGAGAGGTTCGTGAAGTCGGCGGTCACCCCCTCACAAATGTGATTGGTGATCTGTTTTCCGGTGTTCAAACAAGGAGATCAAATTATGATGAACATACTTCTCTTTTATCTCAAGTTGAACCCAAGAAGATTGATGAAGCACTCCAAGATTCCAGTTGGGTTGTTGCTATGCAAGAAGAACTCAACCAGTTTGATAGATGCAAGGTCTGGACTTTGGTGCCTAGACCTCAGGATCAAGGAGTGATAGGAACTAAGTGGGTATTTAGGAATAAGATGGATGAGAATGGAAGCATCACTAGGAATAAAGCAAGGTTGGTTGCACAAGGATATAGGCAAGAAGAAGGAATTGATTATGATGAAACCTTTGCTCCGGTTGCAAGATTGGAAGCTATCGAGAATCTTCTTAGCCTACGCCTCTTTCAAGCATTTCAAGTTATATCAAATGGACGTAAAGAGTGCATTCCTCAACGGCGACTGCAGAGGCGACCGTGTATGTTGCTCAACCGCCTGGATTTGAAGACTCCAAATTTCCCAATCATGTCTACAAACTCCAGAAAGCTTTGTATGGACTTAAGCAAGCTCCAAGGGCATGGTATGAGACTCTCTCTAAATTTTTACTAGAAAAAGGATTTAAACGTGGTAAAATTGATATAACTCTTTTTATTGCCAAATATAATGAGCATACTTTACTTGTTCAAATATATGTCGATGATATTATTTTTGGTTCTACTAATGAGTTACTTTGTAAGCGTTTCGAAAAGCTAATGAAAAGCAAGTTTGAGATGAGCATGATGGGAGAATTAACATTCCTCCTCGGGCTTCAAATCAAGCAATGCGAAGAAGGTATCTTCATCAGCCAAGCCAAGTACACCAAGGAGCTAATAAAGAAGTTTGGATTAGAAAATGCTAAAGCATATGATACTCCTATGGCCATCGGAAATAAGCTAGATAAAGATCTCAAAGGTAAGAAAGTTGATCAGACTTTATATCGAGGTATGATCAGCTCATTACTTTACTTAACTGCTAGTAGGCCCGATATCATGTTTAGTGTATGTGTATGTGCTCGCTATCAAGCAGATCCTAGAGAAGCACATCTTATTGCAGTCAAGCGTATAATCCGCTATTTATCTAGAACCACTAACCTTGGACTTTGGTATTCCAAAGATTCGAACTTCGATCTTGTAGGTTATTCAGATGCAGATTATGCAGCTTGTACTATTGACAGGAAAAGCACTAGTGGTACTTGTCATTTCCTCGGGAATAGACTAGTTGCTTGGGCCAGCAAGAAGCAAGCTTCAGTTTCAGTGTCAACCACAGAGGCTGAGTATATTCTTCTTTGGTAGTTGTTCTTTGTCAAATCCTTTGGATGAAGCAGCAGTTGGTAGACTATGGAATCCATGAAGGGAATTGCCCCATCATGTGTGACAACACTTCAACTATTTCAGTCTCCAACAACCCTGTCATGCATTCCAAGACCAAGCATATAGATATCAAGTATCATTTCCTCAAAGATCATGTGGAGAAGAGGAATATCCATTTAGAGTACGTGGGGACAGACAACCAGATTGCTGATATCCTCACAAAGGCTCTTGACTCCAAGAGATTCTCCTTTCTCAGAGGAGAAATGGGTATGCTTGAACTTAAATAAACTCCATACTTTTTATTTGCTAACTTGTTTGTTGAGTCTAGGTTGAAATTCCTTTGGAATCAAACCGCTTCTGTTGAACCGCCTGTGTCAAAACCGCAAGATTATCCAACCGCCTGCATGCAAACCGCAAGTTCCAAACCGCTCATGCAGTCTGACCGCTTGGATCAAAACCGCGTTTCAACTAGAAGTAAACTCTGTCTATTTTTATTGCTTATCTTATTTAAAAAAAAAAAAAAACTGTTCAAATTCCTTTATTTATTTTTTAGTCCTTATTTTTGACATAAGGGTATTTTTGCAAAATGTTTCCCTCAACAATTCAAAATTTTAAGAGCATTTAATGCTAAGGGGACATGAGCATTTAAAGCCTTCATGTCAGCTGTCATAGAGAGAGGTGCAGAAGGTGAAAGGGTGCAACAGTTGGGTTAATTTCAATCATTCCTTCTGAACCAACTGCCTGCCCCCCTTCACCCTATATATACATAAGTTGGTGAATCTCTATCTTTTTCTGCCAACTCTCTGCACACATACTCCTACCAACTCACTTTCTCTCTCTAAAACCTTTACAAAAGCTTCATCTTTTCCATTCTGTAAATCAATGGCCTCTACTTCAAAAAGACAAAGAGCATCTACCACTGCTAGGACAAAGAAACCTATCTTGGAAATGGTAACAAATCTCTAACCCTAACCTTTAATTTCATCAAAATCTGCCATGGATGAACTCATAAACTGTTCGTATGCCCTATTTAGATTTTTGATGATTTTGAACTGATTTCTTGACCATTTTTGTTGATAATTGTTGGGTTTTGCTCGTTTTTATATATGGATTTAATATATGTAGTTTATTTCATGATCAATCCATGTTTAGAACTCCTATTTTGTGATTTTCAGTTTATTTACTTCGAAAACCCATCTTTTGTGTTCTTGATGTTTGTTGATGATTCTGGGTAAAGGATGAATTTTTAATGAATTATTGTTAATCTCCTTCCCAATGTGATCATTTTGACATACTATTTGTTGATTTTGTTTAAGTTTCATGAATCTCTGTTCTTGGTGTTCTTCACAAAACCCATGAACTGTTCTTGAAAAATCATATATTTTGGTTGCCTTGATTCTGAGAAAGTGTTTTCCAACACTTAGAATATTTTTCAACTTTTTCAGAAATTTTGGATTTTATTTTGGTTTTGAAACCTCGTGTATGCAACCGCTTAGGAATGTTTGTTTCAAACCGCTCCTCACCTATTCAACCTAAACCGCATGCTCTAAAAACCGCATTTTTAAATCTTTAGAAACCGCATGCTGTTTATTTTCTTTCCAATGTTTTTGAGATTTTACTAAGTATATAGGCTGGAAACCAAGAAATTCCTCTCTAATCACTGCTTGCAGTGTGGGATAAGTTTGGATTACAATGCCACGTACTTAAGTAATTTTGTTCTCAAATCCTCATTATTTGTTGAGTATTCATGGTTTCACTTGGGGTTTGAAATTCTCAAACCGCACCATTGCTCAACCGCTTGGTGCTCAAACCGCATGTGAACTATGAATACACAAATGGATCTAACACCTGAAATTTCAAATTTGTAGGATCCAACTACTTTCCTACCTGGGTGGGAAGTGAATGAGGAAGAGCTCAAAACAGATGCTCTAGGAAGGGAGTTCTTTGAGGAAGCTCAGAGTCTCAGGCATCCTACCGCTCTTCACTAAGAAGCAGAATTTTATTGTACCATCTTTTGTGGATCAATTCTTTGCAACCGCTAAGAAGGATTCCAGAGTTCTTGAGCAAGGCCAGAAAGTTTCCTGCCTGACCGCTGTAGTTGAAGGGATGAAGCTCTCCGTTGACTACATTGATATAAGAAGACTTTTCAGATTTGCAGTTGGTGGTGCCCCCTTAGAGGTTGATCAAGTTATCCAATCTTTGCTTTGCTCTCCAAACCGCCAAAGTAGATACCTTATCCAAGAAGTACAAGAAGATCCCCAGAAAGAACTTTGGTGAGCTGATGAACTTCATTGGTCATCTAGTGGGGAGAACCATTTGTGGAAAGATTGGGAGCCACAACAACTTTACATCCCAACAATGGATGTACAGTGCTGCTATCTTCATGGAAATCAAGCTTCACTGGCCAAGAATTCTTTATTTTGAGATTAAGGACAGCATTGAGACCTATCAGTCCAAGATCAAAGGTGAAGATCAGAGGTGGAGACCTTTCTGCAGGATCCTAACCGCTCTGTTGATGGACTATGAGCACTTGGATGAAATGGTCACCAAGAATCCAGACCTTATGGTGGACTGCTCAGATGATTGTCTAGGTCTACTTGCTTGCCACTCCTTCAGATATGCCAATGGAGATGCATTATACAAATCTTTGTATGATGCAGATACCTACCCTAAGAAGGAACCCTATGAGTTGAGAGACCCCTCAACCGCTCCTCAGACTAAAGCTACCAAGCGGTCCAGGAAGCCCCAAGCAAGAGTTGAACCGCTTCCCAAGAGGACCAAGACCGCTCCAGCATCCAAACCGCCTACTGTTGATGATGGAGCAGGTACAAGCAAGAGAAAGAAGAAATCCTCCAAGGAACCTGAACCTAAAACCTTGAATTTGGTGGATGAAGATGATGATGATGAAGAGGAAGAAGACCCTAGTATTCCCAACTTGGTGGCTAGGGCCAAGAAAGCCAGAGATGAGATGGCTGGTTTAACTGTTGAGGAACAGATGAAGATTTTGGAAGATAGGATTGCTAGATTGGCAAAGGAGCAGGCTGAAAAATATCAGGCCAAGGGCAAAACTCCTGAAGCTGGAACCGCCTCACCCCAAGAACCGCCTCCAGAAACTCAACCGCCCCCAACTCCTCAGACCTCTCCTATCCAATCTCCAAACCAATCACCAGTTCAATCCCCTGCCAACTCTCAATCCAAATCACCATCCAAAGCCAAATCCATAACCCCTTCCCCCAACAAAACCGCACAATCTCAGGGGGAGAAACCTAAGAGGAAGAAAATGGCTGCTAAGAAGAAACCCTTCAAGAAAACCAAGCCTGTCCAACCCTCACCCACTCCTTCAAATTCCCCTCCTCAATCACCTCCTCAAGATTCCCCTTCACCTTCCCCCAGAAAATCACTATCACCCCTATCTTCTCAGTCCCAATATAACTCACCCCAACATTCCCATTCCATAAACTCACAACATTCCAACCAAACCCCTACTCATTCTGCCTATCAGCAATGGCAGTCCAAGCCCTCTGCTGGACATGCCACATCCAAATCTGTTAGGGATGATCCAACCCCTGTCAATTCCCCTAACAAAAACCGCTCCCCTACACCTAACCGCTCTAAATCAAACACCCCTTCAAAATCCCCAACTCCTCATATCTCTCCAATTAGACAAAACTCACCTCCTCCAAATATACCTCCCCAAACCCAAACCGCGCCTGAAACCAACCAAACCCAAACCGCACCTCAGACCAATCAAACACAACCGCCTCCCATATTTCCAACCGCTTCCACCTCAACCGCACCTCCTTCTGACTACTCCCAAATCCTTCAAACCCTTACCCTCATCCAAAGCCAACTCCTAATAAACCAGGGTCATGTCATTAAGCTGACCGCTTCCAATGAAATCCTAACCGCTACCAATGCTTCCCTCCAAACCGCCTTCACAAATCTATCTGAATCAAACCTTATCCTTCAGGCCAAGGTAGAATCTCAATCCCTAGAGATGGCAACCCTTAAATCAACATTGCTTGATGCCATTAAGGGGGAGAGATCTACAGCAAACCCTCCATCCTCCTCAACCGCTCCTGATGATCAAACCGCGTCTCTTATCAAAACCATTTGTTGAAGAAGGATTGGTTAAAGCCTTGAGTGAAATTCAAGAAAAGATCTGCAATTCAATTGATAAGGACCTTGGAGATCTGACCTCAAAACTTGTTTCCACCTTAAACTCCAGACCGCAAATGGCACAGATTGTCCAAACCGCCTTGAATACCCTTCGAGAAGATGTACTGGAGCAAATTGATATATTCAAGGTGGACTCCAAGGTAAATACGGGTGTGTTGGAGATGCCTCTATGGCCAAGTTAAAAGAGATTCAAGAAGAATTTACCGACCGCCTTGACAACCTGAAGACTGGATTCAATACCAAAGTTGAAGCTGAAATGAATAGTCTGAAATCCTCTCTGAAGGTTACTGTTGATCTTGATCCAATAAAGGAAGCTCTCCAAGCCCAAACCGCTTTAGTTCAAGAAGAACTTCACACCATCTTCAACTCCATCTATTCCTCTGTCAATGTGAAGCTTGACATAATCAAGGAAAATCTTGTTGAAAATACCAAAGCGGTTGGTGCCACCAATTCTACCTCTGCTCATTCTGTTAATGCCTTGAAGAAGCTTGAAGCTACTCTCACCAGAACCGCAGAGGAAGTAAGAAGACTAAGGAAAGCGTTTGCACCTGACCAATCTAGAGCTGGGTCTAGTGGAGTTGATCATGAAGTGAACAAGCCGCCTCAGCAGTAAACCGCTTTTTCCTTGTAATTTTTTTTTGGTAAGTTTGGACCGCACTTTCTTTGTATCTTCCTTTGTCCAACTTACTTCATTTTTGTTTTTGTAATCTTGTAATTTCCTTTCATTCCTGTACTTGTAATCATCTTAGGAATTAATGGAAATTGCATCATGGTTCCAAAAACTTTGTTAATTCAAACTGCTTGTTTGTAGAACATTGAAACCGCTTAAGGTCTTAAACCTCATTCAAATATTTTTCAACTTAAAACTCACTCTTTTGAATTGATGTTTAAACATTCAGTTTAAACTGCACTTTGAACTTAAACTCATACTTTTTAAGTGCACTGAATGCATTTCTATACTCTTCAATTTGTAAGTTTTTAATCTTTCAAAAGTATAGAAATCTATAGCTTAAGCTAGTGTGTGCATTGACTTGGGACATGACTTACCATGTTAATTCTTATGGGCATGTTTTTACCAAGTACAATGATTGCTTTTGCTGTAGTAGGTAATGGCATCAATCAAATAGGGGGAGATTGTTGGGTATGCATAATTTAACCCTCCTATTTTGTATTAGATTTGATTGATACCATAACCTCCTATTTATTTTAAGGACTTTAGGACCCTATGTAATGAAGCTTAGACTTCAATTTTTTAGCTAAGTCCATTTTATAGAATAGGTTAAATTTAGGCTTGAAGACTGGCACAAGAATCATTGGACCTAAGGATTGCAGTTCTGAGGTTTCAAAACCGCCTATCAAGGAACCGCTTGGCAGAACCGCTTGTAGCCTAACCGCCTGTTATCCCTTATTTTGAAACCGCTTGTATCCCAAAAGTGCAAACCGCACTCTTGGAAATCCTATTCGTGGAACCGCTTTCATGTCAAACCGCCTTTATCCAGAACCGCTCCAATGATTGGCTACTTGAAGTGAACCTCTTTTGACCGTTGGAATCCACGTCAGCAATATCAAAAGTCAACTATCATATCTTGTCACATGACTACTTTTCAGACAAGATCTGCAAGGATCTTGAAAAGGTGACAGATGTCCTAACCACCTTGATTGCAACGAGGTCCGATCGCCTTTACTCGCATCAACAGCTCCAAAGGACAAAAGTAGTTGCTGTGGACCAATGGGATTGCATCAAGGACTGTCCTTTCAACAGCTGTGTCCAACGGCTATATTCCTGATGCTTGAGTATAAATACCCCTAATCTTCACCATTTGAAGATTGCTTGAATCTTGAGAAATTGCTGTGTTCATGAGAAGTTGAAGCTCTGCCCAGAAATTCTTAGTCCTTTGAATCTTCATCTTCATACTTCAAGAAATATTCCCACCGTAAATCAAGCCTTAACACATCAAGAATCATTGAGCTCTACATCTCACAGATTTAAAGAGCCTTGATCTTGTTCTCACACACACACCTCATTTGTTCTAATCACATAGATTATACATTTGAGATACACTGGTTATAGTCTAGGATTTGTTCTTCATAGAAAAAATTTTATTGTACTTTGTAATCTCTCAAATACTCAATATAAAATCTCTCTTAGAAATCCAAGACTAACCATCTTGGTAGTGGACGTAGATCGTTTATCGATTGAACCACTCCAAATATTGTGTTCTTACTTTCTGCATTTATATTTCTTGTGCTTACTGATTATCTTCCTTTTTCTCTGTTTGATCTTTATATAGTTATCCTTTATTGTGAGATTGTGTTTGGAGTTAACATTGTCAAACTACATTTTCTGTTTTACAACTGCTCAGAAAACTGCACTAAAACCGCCTTGCAAAACCACCTCCTCAAAACCGCATTTTACTAAGTATATTCCGCTGTGCATTTTACAACTCTACTTGCAGTTTCTTATACACTGCAAGAGGTTTTGTAAGCGTAGAGGTTTAGTTTTAAATTGAGGTCGAAAAATTTTAAACAGCTATTCACCCCCCCCCCCCTCTAGTTGTATTTTCACCCTTGTTGCCACCTTTGGGACCAACATATGTCATTCAAGGAAACGCGTTGTTCAAAAGGTCCTTCAGTAAACCGTTATTGAGATGTGTCCACCTCCAAGAGGTAACCCAGCTGATGTACGACGTGCATAGTGGAGTTTGTGGCGGACACCCGGGGGACCAGAACTTTGGCCGACAAGTTGATTACAATGGGATATTATTGGACGCACATGAGAGCGGACGCTCACGATTTTGTTCAAGGGTGCGACCAGTGCCAAAGATTTGCCAATCTACCTCACCTGCCTACAACCGAGCAAACTCCAGTGATTGCTACTTGGCCTTTTTATATGCGGGGTGTCGATTTGGTTGGACCCTTCCCGCCCGCTCGTGGAAATTGCAAGTACGTGATCGTAGCTATTGATTATTTTACAAAATGGGTCGAGGCCAAGCCACTAGCCAGGATTATTGAGGAAAAGGCCATCAATTTCATTCACGACTTCATTTGGTGCCGCTTTGGGATTCCTCGAGCAATAGTATCGGATAACGGGTTACAATTCGCCCAAGCTTTCGAAGACGAAATGAAAAGAGTTGGAGTCAAGCATTGGAAATCTTCAGTCGCATATCCCCAAGGCAACGGACAAGTCCGGCAATAACAAGTTGGTCCTCTCAGCATTAAAAACAGGTTTGGTTGGTCGTAAAAGCAACTGGTTGGACGAACTTCCTCTTGCTCTCTGGGTAGTCTGCACAACCATTCGGGGGCCCACGGGGGAAACCCCTTTCGTTCTTGCATATGGATCAGAGGCCATGGCACCGGCCGAGCTATGATTTCCCACAGCTAGAGTAATTTTCTTCTACCAAGAGCAGAACGAGGTCAATAGATTGATCGACTTGGATTTGATTGACGAAAAGCGAGATACAGCTCATCTAAGAATGGTAAATTATAAGAGAAAACCAAGAGCTATCACGATAAGAAAGTGAAGATAAGATCGTTCCAAGTAGGCGACCATGTTTTGAGGAGGATCGAGTCAACTGGAAGGAGAACTCAGATGAACAAATTATCTCCCAACTGGGAAGGTCCCTACATCTCCACTTGAATTATTAAGGAGGGAACTACATGATCTCCCATTTGGATGGAGACGAATTGAAGCACCCATGGCATGCTACCCACCTCATCAGATACTAATTCTAGTTCAAGTCTTCTAGTTAAAGTTTTCTAGTTCAGTTTTCTAGTTCAGTTTCAAAGTTAGTTTCCGTTTTCAAGTTGGAATTTAGTTCTAGTTCTAGCTCTCCGTTTTCCATGTAATCGTGTTATTACTTCAATAAAAGTTGCAGTTTTATTCAAATTGTGTTACGTTTGTGCATCGATTCTAACAGGCTCGACTCTTAGTCAGCCTCGTTCCTTTAAACAGGTTCGACTCTTAGTCAGCCTCGTTCCTTTAAACATGCTCGATTCTTAGTCGGCCTCGTTCCTTTAAACGGGCTCGACTCTTAGTCAGCCTCGTTCCTTTAAACAGGTTCGATTCTTAGTCGGTCTCGTTCCTTTAAACGGGCTCGACTCTTAGTCAGTCTCGTTCCTTTAAACAGGCTCGACTCTTAGTCGGCCTCGTTCCTTTAAATAGGCTCGATTCATAATCAGCTTCGCTCATTCAACAAGTCCGACTCTTAGTCGACTTCGTCTTAACAAGCTCGATCCTTGGTCAGCTTCGTTCTTTTAATAGGTTCGACTCTAAGGCAATCTCGTTTTCAAAAATCATGCAAGTACAAGGTCGAATTTGTTGTTAAAAAACTAGTCCAATCAAAAGCTTATAGCGACTCACTTGTCCCATTAAATCTAGTTCGACATTCAAACAATCAAGCCAAAGCAAAGCAAGATTGGATCAAGAAAAAAGTCAACTACGATTAAATAAAACTAAAGTCCCCCTAAAATGGGCCAGGACTTAAGTTAGCAAAATGTTACGAGTTAGAATGCCTCCCAAAAAATTGGGCCAAGGCATCAATACATCCACAAAGAAAAAATAAAAATTGTTTTGAAACTTGTTCTCATTACATCAAGTAAGAAAGCTAAACGACTGGCTGGTCGTTAGCTTGGTTTGGTTGGTCATTGGAGGCTTCCTCTTCTTTGTCCTCCTCCATATCCGCGGCCTCCTGAATTTCTTCGAAAAGAACGTTAAAATTTCTTTCAGCCAAAGGAGGAGCGACCCACGGTTCACAGCCATCCTCCTGATCCTGCTGGGCAATGAAAGCTAAGTCGTTTTCAGTATAAGGGACCACAGAGTGACCACCTCGAGCTACCATATCATATTGATCTTCTGACGCCCATCGGGCTAGCTGCTCGAGGGAGACATTTGCAGTAGGGTCCACCATAGCTCGACGGGCCATATGGCGCCGACCTACGTCAAGGAAATCCTTCGCCTTGTCGACGATGGCGTTATAGTAATCATCACCTTCCTTGAATGCCTCCACAGCGGCCTGTGAGGTAGAATGGAGCTCCTCTTTCCACTTGGCCCTGGCTGCATTGTGCTCCTCATTTGCTTTGGTCAGAAATTCATCCCTATCATGAAGAATCTTTGAGACCGTTGTAAGTTCCTTCTTCGTTGTTTCATGCCCCTGGCGTTCGGCATCCCTCTTAGTCTTCATCTCTTCAAGCTTGGTCTCAGCAGCTTTGAGGTCCACCAATGCCTTGTCCTTGGCCGCTACAGCGTCATTCTTCAGGGACTCCAGAGCATCGTAGGCCGAATCCAGATCATTTTACTTCTCTCTCAGCTCGGTCAACTCATGAGACTTGCGGGTATATTGGGCCATAGCCAGCTTCTCCCTCTCAATGGACGCCCTCCAAGAGCTCTTCGCATGTTCAACCATAGTAAGAGACTGCACATTGAGAAATGGAAGAGGATTAGCTCGACAAACGCTTCGAAAATAAAGTGACGACCAAAAAGTAAACGATCAAACAGAAAAAGGAAGCAAAAGTTTACCTCACTATGAGCCAGGCGAGATCGATCAGAAAATTCTTCAGGGGTTAACTGTGAGAACCCCAACCCGGAACCTACACGTGTCCGGAGCTGGAGCGTCCTCAAACTAACCCAAGAACACTAAAACTTTTTAAAACTTTGCTTTGACTTCCAAACATAAACATAAATAACATGACATTTCAAAAGAACTCCACTCCACTCCATATTGGAGGAGGAGTTGACCAACTTTGAAAGCGTACATCTGTTTAATTACAAAAGATTATGGTTATGACGTAGAAATGAAAGTTATAATTACAAATTCCATAAAGGAATTATACAAAAATACATTTTATACGCCAACCTAAACATACCCCGACAATACCCAAAAGTTCACTTCCAAACTCCTCTCCATCCTCACTTGGCCGGGCCGCCTGTCTCGGAATCTAAAACAGTAAAGGGAGAGGGGTGACAATAAATCTCAGCAAGCTATTATGAATGCAACCATATGCCAAATAGATGCAACACATAACATATTGGAAAAGCCGTAAACACCTTACGTTACCTTGGTTTACCTTTTCCCGTCTGAACAGTAATCGTACAACATTGGGTATAATAATACTCCAATCTTAAGTGAGCTGCTTAAGCAATACTCACATCTTATAAGACCCATTTTTCAGGGAACCAAATAAGATAGTAGCAACTCTGTAAGGCTTTTGGCTCAATACAGATGCTATAACCCCAACCTGTGGCCACAGGAGGGGACGGTCACAGATATAACATAATCCGATCACATTAGGTCACACTTCCATAATTGATTGTATTATGTTATACCCCCAATATCAGCTGATTAACAAATTATCAAGCACATAGTAGTTACTTGAAACATAATCCTCAAAAGGGATAAACAATATCCACATGGTAATATATACTCATGCCCAATTAATATTAAAGTGCAACAATTTATGAATACACTAAACAATATCATCAATGTATGTAATATCAAGTAAGGAAACGAGGTATCATTAACCCACCCTACATATTCCATAAACAACGATACAAGGTCTCTATGAAGGTTCAAGCTCGATTTACCAAGTGGGAGTTGCAATTTATAAGTGATCAAACAAACTTGCTAATCAATTCTAGTTCAAATTTAAAAGTTGGTTCAGGGGTCTTGGGCGACCGCCCATACCACTTGGGCGACCGCCCAAGTGGATTTTCAAAGGAGGTGCTTGCTTCTGCCACGATGGGCGACCGCCCACACCTCTTGGGCGACCGCCCAAGAGGATTTTCAAGGCAAAGTGATGTTTCTGGTGTGATGGGCGGCCGCTCAAGCCCCCATGGGCGACCGCCCAAGTCTCCATCCAGCCCATTCTCAGATTTTAACCCTTTTTGAACCTAGTTTTCCTTTCCTTCTACCATTGCTTGTCACATGAACATTAAAGGATGCCTTAGCTCTACCAAGCCTCACCTAAAACATGTAAACCCAAAACAAAGTAATCCTAGATTATTTATCACTACAAGTTCCACCCATTTCAAACCCTCTAGATTGTCTTCCTTGAACCCTAACTTCAACCAATCTCATTTATCAATCATCCAACTTCCATTAAAGTTTCCAAGGCAAGAGATAAGCATCATAAGAACAAGGATAATATTTAAAGAGCTCATGAACAAGTAGAAGAAGGGAATCATAACAACTCACCTTAGGGTTTTATAATGGAAGGTTGATCTTTCTAACTTGATTGATTCTTCTAGATGATCCAACTTCAAAAATACTCTTGAACTTGAAAATGGTGGAGAAATGGTTTAGCTTCAAGACTTGGGGTTGGGAGCTTCCATGGAGGTTTTTGGTTAGGGGAAAGTATGAGAAAGAATGGAGAAGGGAGGAGGAAGTAAGAGGATGGGAGGGAGTTGGACACATGGCATGGTTAGGGAGAGTAAGATATTTTGGCCCCCCTTCAACAAATATCTAGAACTAGAGGCTTTCATTTTTAAACTAAAATTAACCCTTATCCTAATATTTCATCCTACCCAATTAACCTCCTTTTACTATTTATCAAATTTCCATTTTTATTATTTCCCAAGTTTCTTTATTTAATACCCAATAAATTCTCAAAAGATTCTAAATTACTTCTCACCCAATTTATCTTAAATTAAGAATTTAAAGACATAATTGAACACATAAAGTTAACATAAATATTAAAAGCATATACTATAATATTTAAAATTATTGCCTAGGGTTGGGGTCGTCACACTCACTCCCCCTTAAAGAAAATTTGACCCGAATTTTGAAAAGACTTACTTGAATTCTCAAACAACCAAGGGTATTTCGCCCTCATCTCCGACTCTAGCTCCCACGTTGCTTCCTCGACGGTATGATTCTTCCAAAGGACTTTCACTATCGGGATACTCTTAGTTCTCAACTCCTTAACTTGGAATTCTAGGACCCTCAACGGTTCTTCAACATAAGACATGTCCGCTTGGACATCATCGGGGGGAGAACTCAAAACATGGGAGGGGTCATGACAATACTTCCTTAACATAGAAACGTGAAACACATCATGAAGCAAAGAAAAAGACGGGGGTAACGCCAACTGGTAAGCCAATTCCCCAATCTTCTCTAAAATCTCAAACGGACCTACAAACCTCGGAGCCAACTTACCCTTATTACCAAACCTTTTAATTCCCGTCCTCGGAGAGACCTTCAAGAACACAAAGTCACCAACCCGAAAAGATAAATCCCGTCTTCTATTGTCGGCATAGCTTTTCTGTCTACTCTGAGCCGTCTTCAATCTATCCCGAATCACCTTGATCTTCTCCGTAGAATCTCTAACCAAATCCGGGCCCTAAAGTCTCGCTTCACCTACCTCGTCCCAACACATCGGAGATCGACACTTTCTACCATACAACGCCTCATACGGAGCCATCTCGATACTAGACTGATAACTGTTGTTGTAAGCAAACTCAACTAACGGTAGATGATCCTCCCACGATAATTGGAAATCCATCGCACAAGCCCTTAACATATCCTCAAGTATCTGAATAGTTCTCTCGGACTGACCGTCGGTTTGAGGATGAAACGCCGTACTGAAACACAATTTAGAACCCAAGGCTTCATGCAATGCTCTCCAAAATCTAGAAGTGAACCTCGGATCTCTATCGGACACAATACTAACCGGAACCCCGTGAAGTCTAACAATCTCTTTCATATACAACTGGGCTAACTTCTCCAACGAAAACTTGGTTGATACCGGAAGAAAATGAGCCGACTTTGTCAATCTATCCACAATAACCCAAATAGCATCCATCTTCTTAGCGGTAAGAGGCAAACCCGAAACAAAATCCATCGAGATCCCTTCCCATTTCCATTTCGGAATATCCAATGGTTGAAGTAGTCCCGCCGGTCTTTGATGTTCCGCCTTAATTTGTTGACAAGTCAAACACTTAGAAACATAATCCGCAATCTCCCTTTTCATTCCATTCCACCAGTATCCCCGCTTCAAGTCTTGATACATTTTCGTACTACCCGGGTGAATCGCAAACTTGGACTTATGGCCATCCTCTAAGACACGCCTCTTGATTTCCGGTGACGAAGGAACGCAAATTCTCCCTTGGAAGGTTAAAATACCATCTCTATTCAACGCAAAATCCCCGGCTTTTCCCTCTTGCACTTGATCAAAATTTTTCTTCAACTCCGGATCATTTAGTTGAGCTTCCTTCAACTCTCCATACAATGTAGGAACGGCTCGCACATTCGCAACTATCACTTAACTCCCCAACTCTTTGGTACTCAAAGCTGTCACATAAGCCTTTCGGCTAATTGCATCCGCCACAACATTGGCCTTCCCCGGATGATAAGAAATTATACAATCGAAATCCTTCAAAAACTCTAACCATCTCCTTTGCCGGTTATTCAACTCCTTTTGGGTAAACAAATACTTCAAACTTTTATGGTCGGTAAAAATCTCAAATTTCGCCCCATAGAGGTAATGCTTCCACTTATGCAACGCAAACACGATCGCCGCCAATTCCATATCATGAGTAGGGTAATTCTGTTCCGCCGGTGATAACTTCCTAGAGGCATACGCAATAACTTTCCCATTTTGCATTAGAACACAACCCAAACCCGCCTTCGAGGCATCACTATAGATCACAAAATTCTCACAACCATCCGGAAGGGTAAGAACAGGAGCCGTCGTCAACCTCTTCTTCAACTCATTAAAACTTTCTTCACATTTGGAATCCCATATGAATGATACATCTTTCCGAGTCAACCTAGTCAATGGAGTAGCAATCCGAGAAAACCCCTCAATGAACCTTCTATAATACCCCGCCAAACCAAGAAAACTACGAATCTCAGTCACAGTCGAAGGTTGCTTCCAATTAACCACGGCTTCAATTTTCGAAGGATCCACGGAAATTCCCGAACTCGACACAACATGCCCCAAGAAAGAAATCTGCTCAAGCCAAAACTCGCACTTGTTGAACTTGGCGTACAACTGCTTCTCACGAAGAACGGACAAGACAATCCTCAAATGCTTCTCATGCTCATCCCGGGACTTAGAGTAAACAAGAATATCATCTATGAACACCACCACAAAGCTATCAAGATAAGGCTTGAAGACACGGTTCATCATATCCATAAACACGGCTGGGGCATTAGTCAACCCGAAAGGCATCACAACAAACTCATAATGACCATATCTAGTTCGGAAAGCCGTCTTAGCAATATCATCCGGTCTAATCTTCAACTGATGGTATCCGCTTCTCAAATCAAGTTTAGAGTAGATAACGGAACCTTGAAGTTGGTCAAACAAATCTGTAGGTGTTAGTGCCCTAGGCCTATAGAGATAGACCTTTATGTAATGTCATTGTTCATTTATATATGAGATTGCTTCTTTGATTATTATATGTGTTTGCATGTTTAGTTATAATAATCGTGTCCCTAGTACTTACGAAGCACTAGTATGAAGTCTAATGGATAATCATATGATGATTATATGCATGGAGATGCACATTAGATTCATGGGTACTTGTTAGAGAACAAGGTACTGGACTTGACCCATTATGAGATTTATGTCATGGTCATATGTCATAATTAAATCTCATATAGTCATATCATTGATATCCTTTGACCTGAGATTATCATCGTCTTCCGCTTGATGAATATCATGTTTGATATAGTTTAACGTTATCTTTAACCGGATGACAATAAGGGCTATCATTGGCATGGTATGATTCTTGTTGGGAAGAATGATAAGTCAAGATGGAAATTGTCCCTCGTAAAGAGAGATGTTTGCTTGGCCACTCGTAAGTAAGATTGATGTAGTGCATGGACATGCCCGAATGAATTAATGTGATTAATGTCATTCGATTAATCAATTTACTTGGTAACGAGAAAGCATTGAACAATATGAGTTGACATGGACCATGACTCATGTTCAATATAACATCATGTGACAATGGGATTGTGATATGTTCTATGTAGGAAAATCGAACTTGATATCATACTATTTGGGTAGGCATGATGGCTTGCTAGAGTCCGCTCATGTCTTATGAGGATCGATGTGATCGGACTCATTGCCAACATAGTATGGTCCTATGGGGTCACACGCATCGAACGAATTGTCAAAAATGAAGAAAATGGGTTTTACGGGCTCGGGGACGACTCGTCCCAAGGGTGAACCAAGTCGTGCCTTATGAAGGGACGCCGGGTTCGATGGGAGTGTCCCGAGGGACGACTCGTGCTGCAGGGCACGAGTCGTGCCCCAAAGGATGACTCGTCCCGTGAGCTAAGCCAAGTCATGCCTCTTGCAGGGACGCCGGGATCGGTGGGAGCTGCAGGGGACGACTCGTGCCACTGGGGACGAGTCGTCCCGTCGGGCTGGGACTGATACGTAAATGGCCCGATTTTAGGGTTTTCGCAAAGGGCTTTTATTTGTAACGTATAAATAGTTGCCCTGGTTGCCCTAGCCGTCATTAGAACGTTTTGGCTTGAGAGAAACACTTAGAGTGGGAGATTTCAATTGAGAATTGAGAATCAAACACCACCAAATCCATTGTTCTTCATTGATTGAAAGGTGTTTCAATCAATTGGAGCTAGCAATCCTCCTAGAAGAGTTCTAGGGTTCGTTCGCGCGTGGATAAACATAGAGGATCTTCGTTCATCAAGATCTTTGGTTCGTGATTCCCGTTCGTTCATCAAGGATTAACAAGATCATTCAATGGAGTTGGGTCAAGTTTATCAAAGGCAAAAGCATTCAAGGTTGGTAATTCTATTTCATCTCTCTTAATTATTCATCTAGAACGGATTCTAGGGCTTGGGGTTTTTCGAGTTATTGCTTATTCCGCCGCGCATGGACCCTCGAAACCCTACAGTGGTATCGAGCCCCGTTCATGATGCTTAGTTAGATAATCATGATAATTATGTAATATGATTATATGAATTTTCATGATGTGCATGATCTAGAATATGAAATTGTATGAGTTTTACTTGAGAAGTAATAGTATATATAGATATACCATGATTATGAAATTGTAATATATATGATTAATATGATTAATCTAGATTATGGGATGTCAATTTCATTGATATGATTAATGTGATTAATCTAGGATATTTGTGATGTATTACTTGGTATATTGGTGGACATCAAAACCTTCCCCACGGGCACTTCGATGGAAGTGTGGGATAATCTTGGAGCACGTGGCCGCGTACTAGTAATTACTGATCAAATGTAATATGTGTTGCATCATTCCATGTTCATAATTATGTTCATATAGTTTTCATGAATCAACCTTGGGATGTAATTGATAAGCATGAAAAATTGAACCTTCTTTGTAATTTGAGTTTGTTTTATGCCACCCATGTTTAAACACTTGTGAGTACACGGGTAGTTTTATGTGGGCTCGCCATAGTGAGGTGCATTAATTCTATCTTTGTATGATCAAGATGAGCAAATAGTGGTTGCTATACGTTTAACATGGTTGAACTCAATTAGGCTATCAAAACGGTTTTGGGCCTAAGGCATAAGATGAGATTGAAACATGTGACATGAGATGTCTATAATCTCATAATGATCTAAGAGTCATATATAGATATGATTGATAAATATTATCTACCTTTTTAGTTTAATTTTGAGCAGTCGTGCCATAGCCGACTTGAAATTAAATTAAAGTTGGGTCTTAGTCTATTAAATTATATTATACATATTTGTATAAGAAGGTTATATAATTTAGTGGGAGTATTTGTGAAATACGTTAATTAATCTCTTAAATGAATTGGTACTTATATGTGTTCATATCTTGTTGCATATCTTTGTAGATCAATGGCTGTAAACAATAATCAAAACATGTCATCGCGATCGGTCCTTGAGAAGGACAAGTTAGAGGAGAATGGCAATAACTATGTGGATTGGATCCGCGGTTTGGGAATTGTTCTCAAACAGAAAGGAAGTTGTACATTCTCGATGGACCCGTTCCACCCGAGCCAGCTGCTAATGCAACTAAAGCGGAAAGGGACCAACATAAGAAGCATATGGATGATTCTATTGATGTTGGTTGCACGATGCTTGCGACCATGTGTAAGGCTCTTCGAAGGACCTTGTACACATGGAAGCCTATGATTTGGGAAATCATTTGAAGGAAATGTTCCAGTTGCAAGCACGTACGGAAAGGTTTGACACTATGAAGGCTCTTCATTCATGCAAGATGATTGAAGGACAACCTGTTAGGCCTCATGTGTTGAAGATGAAGGGTCACCTCGAACATCTTGAGAGGCTTGGGTATCCTATCCGAGTTAGAGTCGCTACGGATATGATAATGCATTCACTCCCTGAGAGTTATAATCAGTTGGTTCTGAATTATAACATGAATGGGATGAATAAATCTCTGTCTGAATTGCATGGGATGCTAAAGAATGCGGAGAACAATATTACGAAGAAAACCAATCAAGTGTTGATGGTGAGTAAAGGAAAGGGGTTCAAAAACAAGGTTAAAGCAAAAGTTGCTAAACCAGAGGCAAAGGTTGCCGTTGCTGAGAAGCCTAAACCCAAATCCCAAAAGGATGCGGTGTGCTACCATTGCAAGGAAACTGGGCATTGGAGGCGTAGCGCAAACTTTATCGGGAAGGATCGAAGAAGAAGGGCAATGAGATTGCCATGACTTGAGTATCTATATGATAGATGTTTTACTTTCTACCTCTAGTTCTTGGGTATTAGATACCGGATGTGGATCTCACATTTGCCTAAATGTGCAGGGACTAAAGAATAGAAGGTTGCTCAAAGAGGGTGAAGTAGATCTACGGGTTGGAAATGGAGCAAGAGTTGCTGCATTGGCCGTAGGGACTTACGAAGTCACTTTACCAAGCGGATTAATTTTAGTTTTAAATAAGCTGTTATTATGTTCGGATTTGAGCGAAACATTATTTCTATTTCATGTTTAGACAATGAGGGTTACAATTTTCTTATTGCGAATAAGAGATTTTCGATTTATTTGAATGACATGCTTTATTGTGTTGCTCATTCTTTTAATGGCCTTTATGTCTTGGATGTTGAGAATAATGTTGATAATGTCTATCATGTTAGTAAGAAATCCAAACCAAATAATGTGAATGACACATATAAATGGCATTGCCGTCTTGGGCACATAAACGAAACGCATCTCTAAACTCCATAAAGATGGATATTTAGACTCATGTGATTATGAATCATATGATGTTTTGCGAGTCTTGTTTATTGGGCAAGATGACTAAAGCACATTTTACTAAGAGTAGTGAAAGGGCTAGTGATTTGTTGGCTCTTGTACATGCGATGTATGTGGACCAATGAATAGCATTGCTAGGGGAGGATTTCGGTACTTCATAACGTTCACTTGATGACTTATCAAGATATGGCTACGTCTATCTGATGAAGTACAAAAGTGAAGCTTTTGAGATATTTAGAATATTTCAAAGTGAAGTACAAAATCAACTTGGCAAAACTATTAAAACACTTCGATCCGATCAAGGTGGTGAATATTTGAGCCAAGAATTTGACGATCATCTGAAAAGTTGTGGAATTGTTTCAGAACTTACTCCACCCGGAACACCACAATGGAATGGTGTATCCGAGAGGAGAAATCGAACTCTATTAGATATGGTTCGATCGATGATGAGTCAAGTGAACCTTCCTATTTCCTTTTGGGGACACGCACTGGAAATAGCCGCTTTCACACTTAACAAGGTCCCTACTAAATCGGCTCCTAAAACCCCACATGAGATGTGGTATGGAAGAAAGCCTAGCTTATCTTTCATGAAGATTTGGGGATGTGAGGTTTATGTAAAGAAATTGATTTCTGAACATAAACTTGCACCTAGATCTGATAAATGTATTTTCGTCGGTTATCCCAAGGAAACGAAAGGATATCTATTTTACAACCAATCCGAGAACAAAGTGTTTGTTGCTCGAAATGGTGTCTTTCTAGAGAAAGAGTTTCTCTCTAAAGAAACTAGTGGGAGTAAAATTGATCTTGAAGAAATTCAAGAACCCGAAAATGACAAGGAACCAATAGTAGAGACGGAACCAAGTTCACAAGCATTTGTGGAACCGGTTCAAGATACACAAGTTCTTCGCAGATCGGATAGGATACGATCCAAACCTGAGAGATATGGATTTCTCATGACGGAAAGTAATGAAGTAGAAATCATTGAGAATGATGAACCTACTTCCTATCAAGAGGCGATGTCCACTCCTGATTGGGACAAGTGGCTAGGAGCCATGGAATCCGAAATCAAATCCATGTACGATAATCAAGTTTGAAACTTGATTGATCCACCCGAAGGTGTAAAAACCATAGGGTGCAAGTGGGTTTTCAAAAAGAAAACCGACATGGATGGGGAGGTACATACTTATAAGGCTAGGCTAGTTGCTAAGGGGTATAGGCAGATTCATGGCGTTGACTATGATGAAACCTTTTCGCCTGTAGCAATGCTTAAGTCTATTAGAATCCTAATTGCCATAGCCGCATATTACGACTATGAGATAAGGCAAATGGACGTCAAAACAGCGTTTCTTAACGAAACCTACTTGAGGATGTATACATGATACGGCTGAAGGGTTTGTCGATCCAAAGGATTCTAACAAAGTGTGTAAGTTGCGAGAGATCCATTTATGGATTGAAGCAAGCTTCCCCGGAGAAGTTTGGAATCTACGTTTTGATGAATCGAGTCAAAGAGTTTGGCTTCATCAAAACGAAGATGAACCTTGTGTATACAAGAAGATAAGTGGAAGCATAGTGCTATTTACGGTATTGTATGTCGATGACATCTTGCTCATTGGAAACAATGTTTCGCACTTGAGGCCGTAAAGTCCTGGTTAGGAAAATGTTTTTCAATGAAAGATATGGGTGAGGCGGCTTATATCCTTGGTATCAAGATCTATAGAGATAGATCAAGAAGGATGATTGGTTTGAGTCAGAGTACATATATTGACAAGATCCTTAGAAGATTCAAGATGGAAAATTCTAAGAGAGGATACTTGCCAATGGGACATGGCATTACTCTTAGCAAGACTCATTTTCCTAAGACAAATGATGAGCGAAAGAGGATGAGTGATATACCATATGCTTCGGCAATTGGGTCTATCATGTATGCCATGTTATGTACTAGACCCGATGTCTCGTACGCTCTAAGCGCAACGAGTAGATACCAGTCTGATCCTGGTGAGAACCATTGGATAGCTGTCAAGAATATCCTTAAGTACTTAAGAAGGACTAAGGATGTATTCTTGGTATTTGGAGGAATGGAAGATGATGCAGGTTGTAAAGGGTTACACGGATGCAAGCTTCCAAACCGACAAAGATGACTATAGATCGCGATGCAGTTTTGTGTTTATGCTAAATGGAGGTGCTTGTTTGTTGGAAGAGTTCCAGCGAGCAGCACCGTTGCCGATTCTACAACAGTAAGCGAGTACATAGCAGCAAAGACGATGCGGCTAAGGAGGCGGTTTGGATCAAGAAATTCGTTAGTGACTTAGAAGTCGTTCCAAGTATCACTAACCCGATAGAGCTGTTACGTGACAACAATGGTGCTATTGCCCAAGCAAAAGAACCAAGGTCACATCGGCGATCCAAACACATTTTGAGACGCTTCCACCTCATTCGAGAAATCTGTGAAAGGGAGGACGTCAAGATATGCAAGGTACCAACGGATGACAACATTTCGGACCCTCTCACCAAGCCTTTACCACAAGCTAAACATGATGGTCATGTTAGGTCCATGGGTATAAGATACATGAATGATTGGGCCTAGTGCAAGTGGGAGTCTCGTAGGTGTTAGTGCCACTAGGCCTATAGAGATAGACCTTTATGTAATGTCATTGTTCATTTATATATGAGATTGCTTCTTTGATTATTATATGTGTTTGCATGTTTAGTTATAATAATCGTGTCCCTAGTACTTATGAAGCACTAGTATGAAGTCTAATGGATAATCATATGATGATTATATGCATGGAGATGCACATTAGATTCATGGGTACTTGTTAGAGAACAAGGTACTGGACTTGACCCATTATGAGATTTATGTCATGGTCATATGTCATAATTAAATCTCATATAGTCATATCATTGATATCCTTTCGACACGAGATTATCATCGTCTTCTGCTTGATGAATATCATGTTTGATATAGTTTAACGTTATCTTTAACCGGATGACAATAAGGGCTATCATTGGCATGGTATGATTCTTGTTGGGAAGAATGATAAGTCAAGATGGAAATTGTCCCTCGTAAAGAGAGATGTTTGCTTGGCCACCGTAAGTAAGATTGATGTAGTGCATGGCCATGCCCGAATGAATTAATGTGATTAATGTCATTCGATTAATCAATTTACTTGGTAACGAGAAAGCATTGAACAATATGAGTTGACGTGGACCATGACTCATGTTCAATATAACATCATGTGACAATGGGATTGTGATATGTTCTATGTAGGAAAATCGAACTTGATATCATACTATTTGGGTAGGCATGATGGCTTGCTAGAGTCCGCTCATGTCTTATGAGGATCGATGTGATCGGACTCATTGCCAACATAGTATGGTCCTATGGGGTCACACGCATCGAACGAATTGTCAAAAATGAAGAAAATGGGTTTTACGGGCTTTGGGGACGACTGTCTCCCAAGGTCGAACCAAGTCGTGCCTTATGAAGGGACGCCAGTTCACGGGAGTGTCCTCGAGGGACGACTCGTGCTCGGGGCACGAGTCGTGCCCAAAGGGACGACTCGTCCCGTGAGCTAAGCCAAGTCGTGCCTCTTGCAGGACGCCAGATCGCTGGGAGGCTGCAGAGGGGACGACTCGTGCCCTGGGGACGAGTCGTCCCGTCGGGCCCGGACTCGATACGTAAATGGCCTGATTTTAGGGTTTTCGCAAAGGGCTTTTATTTGTAACGTATAAATAGTTGCCCCTGGTTGCCCTAGCCGTCATTAGAACGTTTTGGCTTGAGAGAAACACTTAGAGTGGGAGATTTCAATTGAGAATTGAGAATCAAACACCACCAAATCCATTGTTCTTCATTGATTGAAAGGTGTTTCAATCAATTGGATCTAGCAATCCTCCTAGAAGAGTTCTAGGGTTCGTTCCGCGCGTGGATAAACATAGAGGATCTTCGTTCATCAAGATCTTTGGTTCGTGATTCCCGTTCGTTCATCAAGGATTAACAAGATCATTCAATCTGGAGTTGGGTCAAGTTTATCAAAGGCAAAAGCATTCAAGGTTGGTAATTCTATTTCATCTCTCTTAATTATTCATCTAGAACGGATTCTAGGGCTTGGGGTTTTTCGAGTTATTGCTTAATGGTGGCTTGGTTCAACAAACGATAGTCAATACACAATCGTAAGGTACCATCCTTCTTCCTAACAAATAAGACCGGTGCTCCCCACGGAGACACACTAGGACGAATAAAACCCCGGTCTAGCAATTCTTGCAGTTGGACCTTCAACTCTTTTAACTCGGCCGGAGCCATTCTATAGGGTGCTTTAGAGATAGGTGCGGTACCGGGCACTAAGTCAATACAAAACTCTACCTCACGATCCCGAGGCATAGAGTACTCACTAGAAAACACATCACTAAATTCATTAACAACTGGGACATGAGCTAACTCGGGAGACTTCTTATTGGAATCTACCACATAAGCCAAGTAACCCGCACACCCCTTAGATAGCATCTTCCTAGCCTTTAAAGCAGAAATAACATGTAAACCGAACATAGATCTATCCGCATCAAATATAAAAGTAGGCACATCAGGCATAGCAAATGAGACTCGCTTTCTACGACAGTCTACCAAAGCATGACACTGACTCAACCAATCCATCCCAAGGATCACATCAAAATCACGGATTGGTAATTCGACCAAATCCACCGGCAATACATGCCCACATATAGTCACATCACAACCACGATATATCAGAGAAGATGCAAGGCACTCTCCCATAGGAGTAGAGACCTCCAACACATAAGGCATAGATTCAGGCAAAATATGCAATGAGAATGCAAAATGAGATGCCACAAATGAATGGGAAGACCCGGGATCTATAAGAATGCGGGCCTTAACTCCTGAGATAGGAACTATACCTCTAATGACGGCATTAGGATCGACCACTCCTCGACCCAAGGCAAACACTCGACCTTGGACTCTATCCTTGGGTTTCCCGTCAACATCTCTCTTCACACCACTACTTTGTCCCCCGAATCCGGTACCTGAAGCTTGCTTATTCTGCCACCTGGGACAATTCTTCCGAAAATGGCCTGTCGCCCCACACTCTAAATATTTTCCTTGCTTGCTCCAACACTTATCCTCCGAATGCCCTAGCTTCTTACAATAACCGCACACTGCCCCAAACTGACCTGGAGTCAAACGATTTGCCGGAGCCGCCACATTTCCCCCTCGATTTGCTCCCGGAGTGAATGTCCTTGGCTGCGCTCTATTCTGTCCCGAACCTTGACCTTGGAATCTATTTCTATTACCGCCTTCATTTTTACCACGATGCTCCTCTATGTCATTCTCAATCCGATACGCCATATTCACGGCTGCTTGGAAGTTGGCGAAGTTATGCGTCAATAGCTGCTTCCGGAACTCCACCCTTAAACCCTTCACAAACCGGTAGATCCGCCTCTCCTCATCCGGCACCAAATGAGGACAATATCGGGCTAACTCTGTGAACTTTGCTGAATACTGTGCTATAGTCATGGTCCCTTGCTCCAGTTTCAGAAACTCAACTTCCTTCTTGTCTCTAGTAACCATTGGAACGAAGTGATCCCGGAACTTGCGTATGAAATTTTCCCAAGTCTGCGGTGTCAAGTCCCGATCCCAACCATCCTTCACTACTTGCCACCAGTGCTCAGCGGGTCCTTCCAACTTGAAAACGGCGCATCTCACGTTCTCTACATCCGAACTCTCCATAGCCGCGAAAATCTTATTCATAGCCTCAAGCCACCTCTCAGCCTTCACCGGATCCGGATCTCCGTTGAAGCTAGGAGGAGACATCTTCACAAACTTTTCTAGACCATGTTTCCCTTGCCTGCCTTCTTGCTGTTGCCTACCTTGATTCTGATTTGCCATAGTCTAAAGAAACACTCGAAACATATCCATCATTTCAACATTTGGATTACCAGCATCACCCAAAGCCCGATTCTGATCACCATCATTTCCCGCCATTATAACAAACTCCTGCATTAAACACTCGACGTCAGTTATCACACACTCTCACTCAGCTAGACTCTACCCGAGAATTCTAACCGAGCTATGATACCAACTGTGAGAACCCCAACCCGGAACCTACACGTGTCCCGAGCTGGAGCGTCCTCAAACTAACCCAAGAACACTAAAACTTTTTAAAACTTTGCTTTGACTTCCAAACATAAACATAAATAACATGACATTTCAAAAGAACTCCACTCCACTCCATATCGGAGGAGGAGTTGACCAACTTTGAAAGCGTACATCTGTTTAATTACAAAAGATTATGGTTATGACGTAGAAATGAAAGTTATAATTACAAATTCCATAAAGGAATTATACAAAAATACATTTTATACGCCAACCTAAACATACCCCGACAATACCCAAAAGTTCACTTCCAAACTCCTCTCCGTCCTCACTTGGCCGGGCCGCCTGTCTCGGAATCTAAAACAGTAAAGGGAGAGGGGTGAGAATAAATCTCAGCAAGCTATTATGAATGCAACCATATGCCAAATAGATGCAACACATAACATATTGGAAAAAGCCGTAAACACCTTACGTTACCTTGGTTTACCTTTTCCCGTCTGAACAGTAGTCGTACAACATTGGGTATAATAATACTCCAATCTTAAGTGAGCTGCTTAAGCAATACTCACATCTTATAAGACCCATTTTTCAGAGAACCAAATAAGATAGTAGCAACTCTGTAAGGCTTTTGGCTCAATACAGATGCTATAACCCCAACCTGTGGCCGCGGGAGGGATGGTCACGTATATAACATAATCCGATCACATTAGGTCACACTTCCATAATTGATCGTATTATGTTATACCCCAATATCGGTGATTAACAAATTATCAAGCACATAGTAGTTACTTGAAACATAATCCTCAAAAGGGATAAACAAGAGCCACATGGTAATATATACTCATGCCCAATTAATATTAAAGTGCAACAATTTATGAATACACTAAACAATATCATCAATGTATGTAATATCAAGTAAGGAAACGAGGTATCATTAACCCACCCTACATATTCCATAAACAACGATACAAGGTCTCTATGAAGGTTCAAGCTCGATTTACCAAGTGGGAGTTGCAATTTATAAGTGATCAAACAAACTTGCTAATCAATTCTAGTTCAAATTTAAAAGTTGGTTCGGGGTCTTGGGCGACGCCCATACCACTTGGGCGACCGCCCAAGTGGATTTTCAAAGGAGGTGCTTGCTTCGCCACGATGGGCGATCGCCCACACCTCTTGGGCGACCGCAAGAGGACTTTCAAGGCAAAGTGATGTTTCTGTGTGATGGGCGGCCGCTCAAGCCCCACGGGCGACCGCCCAAGTCTCCATCCGGCCCATTCTCGCATTTTAACCCTTTTTGAACCTAGTTTTCCTTTCCTTCTACCATTGCTTGTCACATGAACATTAAAGGATGCCTTAGCTCTACCAAGCCTCACCTAAAACATGTAAACCCAAAACAAAGTAATCCTAGATTATTTATCACTATAAGTTCCACCCATTTCAAACCCTCTAGATTGTCTTCTTTGAACCCTAACTTCAACCAATCTCATTTATCAATCATCCAACTTCCATTAAAGTTTCCAAGGCAAGAGATAAGCATCATAAGAACAAGGATAATATTTAAAGAGCTCATGAACAAGTAGAAGAAGGGAATCATAACAACTCACCTTAGGGTTTTATAATGGAAGGTTGATCTTTCTAACTTGATTGATTCTTCTAAATGATCCAACTTCAAAAATACTCTTGAACTTGAAAATGGTGGAGAAATGGTTTAGCTTCAAGACTTGGGGTTGGGAGCTTCCATGGAGGTTTTTGGTTAGGGGAAAGTATGAGAAAGAATGGAGAAGGGAGGAGGAAGTAAGAGGATGGGAGGGAGTTGGACACATGGCATGGTTAGGGAGAGTAAGATATTTTGGCCCCCCTTCAACAAATATCTAGAACTAGAGGCTTTCATTTTTAAACTAAAATTAACCCTTATCCTAATATTTCATCCTACCCAATTAACCTCCTTTTACTATTTATCAAATTTTCATTTTTATTATTTCCCCAAGTTTCTTTATTTAATACCCAATAAATTCTCAAAAGATTCTAAATTTACTTCTCACCCAATTTATCTTAAATTAAGAATTTAAAGACATAATTGAACACATAAAGTTAACATAAATATTAAAAGCATATACTATAATATTTAAAATTAGTGCCTAGGGTTGGGGTCGTCACACTAACCCCTTGTCAGTAAAATGTGCAAGCAGATCGGCATCTATCGCCCTCCTGACCACAACTTGTCCAAATCCCAAATCTGGATACCGACGACTCAAACTATTAAACCCGCTGAGAGGGGGGACGTCACTTAACTTCCTTATCTGAGCCTCGATAGATTCTTGGCTCGTAGGAGAGGAAACGGGGGGAGGCAGATTACTCTGAGAGACAGCTTTACTCCTTATCGATCCTCGACCTTTTCTTTGAGTTCAAAGTGGCGATCATCATCTTCATCAAATGTATCATCATCAACATTTACAACGTCCAAAGGGCTAGCCCCAGTTGTCCCGCGGTCGGAGGTCGCTGCAGTTGTCTCAGGAGCTGGGTCAGAGCTCGAGCCCGGGAAACTGCTAATCAATTTGTTGACCTCATCTCCCTCCTCCGCTATCCCCCGAGCTCGGCTATCGCTCTCCATGGGATCTTCTGATCCAAACTCATCTACTGGCACCATTCCAGCATTTTCCTTGGGCAGCAGGATGTTCCTTTTCTCCGCCTCTCTCTCTCTTGGCTAGCTCGAGCATTGGCAGCACCGTGAGCTTTCTTACTCTTCTTCTTGTCAGAAACTCCCACTATACGAACCATGTTGGCCTCTTGATCAGGAGTAAGAACTGCACAAACAAAGGGTGGAAGTCAGTTATGATAGTAAAAGGAGAAAGTAGCGGGCTAAAGAAAAGGTCGAACAAACACTCACTGCCAAAATGTTCCTTGGTCAGACGACAAGACACCGGAGTACCCTTGCATTCATGACATTGACTCTCAAACCTATACTGATTTCCTTCGTGGGTAACCCAGTCCAGATATCTTTGACCCCTAACTATCAAGGCCAGTGGGGCAAACTCGTCATTACCCAGCACCATCCCAGCCTGGATAAAATTGTTCCTATTGGCTCCTAGCAACTCCCAATTTATGGGTCGCCTATTAGCTATCTCGTTAAGCTTCTTTGTCAGCTCCTCCTCCCATACAGGGACCCAGTACTCCTCTTCTTTTAAAGCCTTGGATTCCGCAGTGGGCAAGGGAAATTCCCAACCTTTCCTACTCTTGACTAAGATCATATGGGAAGTCCACCCAGGTACTTTATCAGGCATGTTGACAAAAAGCTTAAGGGCATTGGTTCGAGTTGGGGTACTAAAACCTAGGGTCCTCTTATCAAAGGCAACCTTAAAGAATTTTCTGAAGACGTGCATGCATGGTTCATACCCAAGGAACCTGCAAACCATGGCGAAACAAATTAATACCCTCACTGTGTTAGCCCCTATCTGCATCGGAACAGCATTCATGCACTCTAAAAATTCGCAAATTAACGGCTCCAGAGGAAGACACAGCCCGGCCTCAATTTGGCCATAGAAGAAGGCGACCTTGCAGGGATCCCGGGCCCAATAGCTCCATTCTCGAGCTTTCCTTTCCTTTTCAGAATAATGGGAAAGGTGGAACTCTTCCCTGTTGATCTCAAAAAAGGAGTATAAAAGTTCCAGCCTTGAATTTGGCCCCTTCTTCCCCTTAAGTGGCTTGGGGGCCACATATCCTCTTTCATTACGACATGGCACAGCAGTTGAGCCGAAAGCATCCTCAATGTTGCCAGAGGGAGAGCCCGCTGAGTCCTGGGTCGACATATCTGAAGAAGAAGAAATAGGGGAATCAGTCCTAGTAATTGAAACAGACGACCTACCTAGGAGCGACCTAGATTCCCCTTAAAACCCTTGGTTATTTTTGAAGATTGAGGGTTTATTGGGACCCCTACTATAGAACAAAGCTATGTGATCTAGCAGCTCGTGGAAAAGATGAAAATTAACTATCCTTTGATCATCTACCCCTAAGTCACCTAGGTCATCTCCTACAGGCAAGCACAGTTCGTCGAATTTCAAACCCCACCTGGTTAAAATAATGGCACATTCCTCCATGGCAGAATCAAAAGGGGAAAGCGAAAATTAAACCCTAATGTAAAGAATTAGAGGGGTACCTTGCTCGAAATAGTGAAGACGAGGGCCGGAAAGGAATCGTAAAAGCTCGAGGACACCGGAGTGATGGGAGATTTATATTCCTCTTCGTTCTTGCTGGCTAGCTCAAGGATTCGAAATTCATAAAAAACCAAAAAGGAAAAGGATTTTTCCTTATATACTCTTGTTGATCCGTTCCTGAAGTGGAAAGGTTTTTGATTTCCAACGGTTAATTCACAATTAATATCAAAAACAGTTCCCAAGGCGGTTGTCAAAACATCAAAATAGGTAATGATTACAGAAAAACGGCGCTCTTCCAGATCTAACTGTTCGCTGTAAACGATCAGGATTGAGCCACCTTAAAATAATGGCACATTCCTCCATGGCAGAATCAAAAGGGGAAAGCGAAAATTAAACCCTAATGTAAAGAATTAGAGGGGTACCTTGCTCAAAATAGTGAAGACGAGGGCCGGAAAGGAATCGTAAAAGCTCGAGGACACCGGAGTGATGGGAGATTTATATTCCTCTTCGTTCTTGCTGGCTAGCTCAAGGATTCGAAATTCGTAAAAAACCAAAAAGGAAAAGGATTTTTCCTTATATACTCTTGTTAATCCGTTCCTGAAGTGGAAAGGTTTTTGATTTCCAACGGTTAATTCACAATTAATGTCAAAAACAGTTCCCAAGGCGGTTGTCAAAACGTCAAAATAGGTAATGATTACGGAAAAACGGCGCTCTTCCAGATCTAACTGTTCGCTGTAAACGATCAGGATTGAGCCACGTCACCATTGGTCGACTAAACAAACTTTCGAGCATCTACCTACGACCTACACCAAACTACATCAACAATTTCTTAACTTCCTGGTCGACAAATATCAACTCAGAAAGTTGGAGGCCACTGAACGGAATAAAAGTGACAGGCTAGGCCAAACGAGCAAGCCCAGTTATTTACATGTTATTGCCACCACTTTATCAATGGGTTAGGCCCAATTATTACCAGGCCCATGGCCCAACAACATGATCAGTCGACCTAGCTCATGGTCCGACCTCAGACGGTCGCGACCTAGCCTGGTCCGACATTACGATCCAGATCTCCATACGGGTCTGACCCGATCTCATCCATCAGTCAGGTCGACCTAGACCTAATAGGCGACCTCGACCTGTTACAATACGTGACGCCCAATTATTACCAGGCCCATGACCCAACAGCATGATCAGTCGACCTAGCTCATGGTCCGACCTCAGACGGTCGCGACCTAGCCTGGTCCGACATTACGATCCAGATCTCCATACGGGTCTGACCCGATCTCATCCATCAGTCAGTCAGGTCGACCTAGACCCAATAGGCGACCTCGACCTGTTACAATACGTGACGACCTACAAAGTCCAGGCGTGAATACAACTATTTCCATAACAGACTCCCTACAAATCAGGAGTTATTCGTGGACAAGATCTCTTATTATGCATATCTGATCCGAGATTATAGGGATTTCATACAATCCTATCACAATTATATCTCTCGTCAACAACTATAAATACAATGTCCACCGTTTCAAGGTAATTGCTATTTGTTATTTTGAATATATTGCTCATTATAATATTTTAGCTCTCAAATTACCGTACTTACTCTCACGCCCGAGGGTCTTCGCCGGAGACCATTCCGGCTAGTCGTGGGTTCTGTTTTCAAGTCAGAAGTCAGGAGATTGATATTGCAGCTGGACGCAGATTGATTACGGGACGATTCTTACAGCATCAAGTATAAATGTCCAAAACATTGTTCAAAACTTGACATTTATGGAAGGAACTTTTGAAGTGGGGCGGACCAAAAGGGAAAGTAGGACCCTTGAAGTGGAAGTGGGACCGAAGGAGTATAATGTAACGAGTCCACAATCGATGCAACGAATAAAATATCGTCACCTCATTTTGTATCCATTTATTTGTAAAATTATATACGCCCCAACATTGCCCTAATAATATAAATTGATTGTTGTAAGTGTGCTTACTTTTACTAATTCAAGATTTTCTTCAATTAGCTAAACCCAACCTCTAAATCAAAATGTTTTAAACCAAAAAAAATGCCCAAACTGACTCTCTAATAATGTGGCCGTTGGCTTAACTTGGTTCATCTCTAGAGAGTCAGCTGTCACATTATTATAGTGTCAACTAGATACAACTTTACATGCAGTTATCTGTAGGATTTGAAGATCAAAATATACTCACAATAGAAGTTCAATAAAGACTCAATTTTCAGAAATTTAGAAAAAATGCAAGCAAGCACAACATTTCTCTTTCTGGGTATCATTAGGATAATAAGTAATTACGCATACGAAGCGGACTCATCTTTCAATAATATATCATTAAACTGCTGATTGCGAACTTACAATAACAATATACCGTAACTAAAAATCGACCGGTAAATAAAGGTCAAAATCTAAAATGACAAGAAATTTTACCTTATGCTGGTCAATCGGAGAGAGAGAGAGAGAGAGAGAGAGAGAGAGAGAGAGAGAGAGAGAGAGAGAGCATTGGCAACAACTCGTTGTGAAAGGACACATTCAAAAGATTTATCCAGTATTTTTTCAATTTAAGAATGAACTGATTTTACGCATGAATTTCAATGAACATTTAGTAATAACAACCAGATACAGTGGTGCACTTAATTGCTAGTAAGCAACTACTGGGTTGGCATGTATTCCCTCCTACTTTCAATCACAATCTTCTTCCTAGTTTCATAGTCAACCTTATCAAGATCAAAGACAGTTCCTAAATACCCGTAAAAGATTCTTTCTTTCTCACCTGTCTTTTGATCCAACTTCACAAGGTTTGGGTTGATTTCATCATCCTTCCCGGAAGCAAACAAGGAATGCACATTAGCCCAAGCCCTCCTCCCACGATTTTCCTTCTCAAAATATTCTGCTAACCTCACAGCCTCCTTGAGACCAGATTGGTCACCGGAGAACTTGACCATAGAACTGCCCATATGGCCATCTCTTCCGTTCAAGGACTTTGACTTGCCACTACTGAATCCAAGATCTGAAACACAATATTTGTAAAAGACGTAAAAAGACACGGTCAAGATCTACATTAACAAGAATACCCACAAGAAAATAAAAATCAAATAAGAAGACACAACTAAACATTAATGCCCTCATAGAGCATGAACTGACTCAGAAGTTTGCACTGTGAAGATGGTGGACTAACTCAAACTATTACCCTCAGATGACTGCCAATCCCAATAGAAATGCAAATTCTGTCTCCGAAACAGTTTGTATGAAGAAACCCGGACAAAAGGAGCTTGAGTTGAACATACTAAATGCATTCAATGAAGCACTCCCATGGTCCATCAAATAAACGAATGCCACATTGGACATATATTCGTAGATAATGTAATCATAAAAGTTCAATAAGCCTACAGAGAGAGAAACAAAACAAAATACTTGCACATCTATGTAGTATGGAAGAATTACACATCACAACTAGTCAATAGTACACATTTAATCTTCCGGGAAATACAAGGTAAATGCAAAACAGCGCAAGTTCTAGGAAGTTGATTCTTTCTATCAAGGGACATCAATAAATCCACCTAGGCTAATATTGGAATCTGACTAGCAAGTCTAAACATTTACTATTGACAGATAAATCTGGCTTGACAAGGAGTACGAGAATATAATGCAGTTAATCGTCACACACAAATGATTTAAATAAAATATAAAAAATACTCCCTCCGTCCCACTTCACTTGGCACTAATTTCCATTTTGGGTCGTCCCACTTCACTTGGCACTGCCCAAAATGGAAAAGAATATTCACTATTCCATCCGCTCATTCTCTCTCCTACTTCACTTTTACACTCACAACATTCTCTCTCCTAACTATTCCTCCCACTCATTCTCTCTCCTATTTAATTCTTCATACTCACAACATTTTCTTTCACTTTTTCTCTCACTTACTTTTCCTTAATTCCCGTGCCCAAAAATTTGGTGCCAAGTGAACCGGGACGGAGGGAGTATATAGCATGAAGATCAAAGAAGAAACTCCCTAATCCATGCTGGATTTTACCCAATAAGCCTCAATAAGCCTTGGTCCCTCGCCCAACAAGTCAGTGGCTTCTCCAACCAAACAATGGTCTACTGCGCTCAATAATAGCTTCTCTCTAGTAATGACTTGGAAGATGCCAGAATGACGTCTGGCCCACCTTTAATCATTTGTTGGATAATCTCAGGTACCTGAGGCATAAGGAGCCTAGAGCTATATTATCTTACCAGGGCCTTCTTGGTTTGAAAACTAGAAATCTCAACCACCTTGAAGCCAATACACATGCAGAGTGAACTTACAAAAGATGTTCAGGTAACATTTCATGTGCATAAACATCATACATAGTTGGCTGTCTTCACCTTTATGGAAATTTTTTCCTAAGAGGCAAATAAACATTGCTTGCAATAGGACAGTCACCATTTCAGAAGCTATTCTTTTACTTAAGTAGCAAACAGACCTCGGAATCATATTTTCATAAGCTATTTACGCATCACTTAAAACCCACCAAGGATTTATCCTTGTCTGTCCCAAGTCAGGATAAAGGGTGAGGTAATGCGAGTCAGATTGACTT
The DNA here is from genome assembly GCA_022495995.1 of Adenophora triphylla var. japonica. Lineage (NCBI taxonomy): Eukaryota > Viridiplantae > Streptophyta > Magnoliopsida > Asterales > Campanulaceae > Adenophora > Adenophora triphylla. The sequence continues at coordinate 185,535 of JAFEMH010003733.1, forward strand.
CTTCTTAGTAAGAAATGCTTGTAGAAAGAGTTATACAGATTGCAAGGTTATTCCGCGTGAGAGCTCAACAACTCAACATAGACTTGTGGTACTTGATTTTCGAAGAAAGATTTTCGAGAAAGAGAAAACCACAGGTAGACCCTAGAGTCAAGTGGTGGAGACTTCAAGGGGAGAATCAACAGAAATTTGTAGCTAAGATGGTTGATACCGGTATTTGGTCGAATAATATGGAGGATATGGATATAGATTCGACTTAGACTAAGATGTAACATAGCATAAAGGAGGTGGCGAAAGAGGTCCTTGGAGAATCAAGAGAAAACGTGCCACCAAGTAAGGACACATCATGGTGGAACAAGGAAGTAAAACAAGCAATAAAGGGCAAGCGAGAATGCTACAAATTATTGGAAAAATGTAGGAGCGACAAGAACTATGAGAAGTATAAGAAGCTAGAAGAGATGCTAAGAAAGCAGTAAGAGACGCAAGAGCAAAGGTGAATCAGGAACTTTATGATAAGTTGGATACAAAAGAAGGGGAAAAGGACATCTACAAACTCGCTCGTACGAGGGATAAGAGGACACGAGATATTGGGACGGTTAAATGTGTGAAGAATGTAGACCAAAGAGTTCTAGTCGGGGATAAAGAGATAAAAGATAGATGGAGTTCGTACTTTGATACCTTGTTCAATGGCGGTCAAGAGCAGGATATTGAAAATTTAAATATCTCTTCGAATATGGTTAATCGAGATTTTATGCGGAGAATTCAAAAGGGTGAAGTGGAAATGGATTGATGAAAAAGATGGGATTGAAGAAAGCTGTAGGACCGGATGGAATACCAATTGAGGTTTGGAGATGTTTCGGGGAGAGGGGAATAGATTGGTTAACAATGCTATTTAACAAGATATGGAGAATTAACACGATGCCATTGGAGTGGCGGAAGAGTACTTTGATCCCTTTGTATAAGAACAAAGGTGATGTCCAAGATTGTGCCAACTATCGGGGGATCAAACTAATGAGCCATACTATGAAACTTTGGGAAAGATTGATTGCACAAAGGATGAGAAAAATTGTGGATATTTCGGATAACCAATTTGGGTTTATGCCGGGAAGATCAACTATGGAGGCAATATCTTATGAGACAAACCATGGAGAAATATCGGGATCAAAAGAAAGATTTGCATATGATTTTCATTGATCTGGAGAAGGCGTATGATAAAGTGTCAAGAGAGGTACTTTGGTGGGCATTAGCAAAGAAGGGTGTTTCAAAGAAATATATTGATATTATCAAGGAAATGTATAATGGAGTTAGTACTTGTGTACAGACTAGTGTTGGGAAGACTGAAGAGTTCCCTATAAAGATTGGAGTGCATCAAGGTTCCGCACTTAGCCCTTTTCTTTTTGCTTTGATAATGGACGAATTGACGAGGTCAGTCCAAGATGATATACCAAGGTGTATGTTGTTCGCAAATGATATTGCGCTGATTGATGAGACAAGAGAGGGTGTTGAAAGTAAATTGGAGTTGTGGAGACACACTTTGGAATCTCGAAGTTTTAGATTGAGCAGAAGACTGAATATTTGGAGTGTAAGTTTAGCAGAGTTGTAAGTAGGGAAGCAGGGGCGGTCACATTTGATGGAAATATTGTCCAAGCTTCTAAGTTTTTTCGCTATCTTGAATCCATTATCCAAAAGGATGGAGAGTTAAATGGAGATGTGGCTCATAGGATTAAAGCAGGTTGGTTGAAGTGGAAGAGTGCCACAGGATTTCTATGTGATCGCGGCATGCCCCATAGATTAAAGGAAAAATTCTACCGCACGACAATTAGGTCGGCACTGCTTTACGGCACCGAATGTTGGGCCGTTAAACAGTGTCACGTGCATAAGATGAATGTGGCGGAGATGCTTATGCTTCGATGGATGTGCGGTCATACAAGAAATGATCGATTGGGGAATGAGGTGATCAGAGGTAAAGTAGGAGTTGCGTCCATTGAGGATAAAATGAGGGAAAATCGTCTAAGGTGGTATGGACATGTGAGAAGGAGACCGAGTGATGCACCGATTAGGAGGCCGAAACAGTGGAGAAATGATAAAATGGCGAGAGATGGGGGAAGACCCAAACAAACTTGGATTAGAGTGATTGAAAATGATATGAGTTTACTTGGAGTGGATGAAAGTATGGTGTTGAAGAGGCCGGAGTGGAGGGCAAAAATCCATGTGGGGGATTAATTTTTTTTTTCCAGCAAGCTTTTCACACGATGACATATGAGGATTCATGTTAGCCGACCCCAAATTATTTTGGGACTAAGGCTTTGTTGTTGTTGTTGTTGTTATTTACGCATCACTTACCTTTGTCCTAGAGAAGAAAAGCAAAGCAAAAAGACAACCTATGCAAGTTTATCATCCTCGTCAAATTTAGGTCAGTTGTGATTTCAGGTATCAAAGCCTGGTGTGTAGCAGAGTGCACACAGCAAAAAAGACTGACAAAGGCAATTGATAGAGAGATCCGCCATTACAGTGCTGATTATGGGCGAGATAAGAATCCAAAATGGAGTGTCTGAAATGGCCTTGATCCACACATGAAGGAGGGGGGAGGGGGGTAATAAATCTTTTTCTTTAATATGCTTTTTAGTATCACCAAGGAAGACAAATGTACAAAATTAAACGTAATCAAATGGCGAGCCACAGCAAGGATCATAAAATCAACCAACGACCTGAAAATAGTTCTTACCATAAATCAACATAGATGTAAAACAATATAAAAAGCACTCCTAATCTAATAGTGTAACGACGATGGGTGGATGCTCCGAACCGATCAATCTAGCCACTTTGGTCCATGTTAGCCTTCTTTTTCTTCCTCCTCTTACCACCCCTTCGAGTCTTCTTCCTTGGTCCATCCTGAATAGGTTCTACCATAGAAGCAGGCTCTGATTCTATGAAATAAAAGCACACAACTATGAAATAACTGTAACTTTATCCTACATGAGAGCACTGTAATTAAGCATTAATGCATTCTGCTAATGCCTACCAGGAAAAGTGACAACCCTAATTTGGTATGAGAGCTCAAACTAACCACATCCAAGAGCAGAGATGAAAATAATACGTCTTTTATCAAGTTTTATATTCTTTTGACATTATATAAAATATTGGTACTATCAGATAGAAACGAAGAATAATTGAGTTCTTGTAGAAAAAGAAAAAAAAAAGTTATCAAGTAGCAAATATTCGCTCTTTGTACCAGACAAGTGAACAAGGTAAACTGAAACACTATAAGTCTATAACGATACAGCTCATTTGCCAGAAAAGAGCCTTAGATTAGTATCATCATGTCTTACCCACATCATAAATTTAATCCACAATACTTGCGTTTTAATTTAACCTGATTACATCCAGTTTGTGAAAACTGTAATAACATACACTAAATCACCTGATACATGTTCTGTAATAACAGGCAACAGAGGGGTAAAAGCACATGGCATACAAGGGAATGGGTATTAAATATTAATTGATGAAAACCAATACATAACTGGACATCTCATATAGGCAAAACCGTGATGAGAAAATGAACGATAATAATAAAGATTGGAGAGAGACAAATACCTTTAAGCTTATTGTCCATGGCTTTGTTCCCTAAACCCTCCAAACGCCCATCTCTACCCTTTCCTGTGATGGTATTCTGAATAATCACCACTGGTGGCCACATAATTAGATCATCCTGGTTTGCTGCTGCTGCTTCAGCAGATAGAACCCGATATGCCCTTGAGTTATCAGGAGGTATAGAATAGTTCCAGCCCATCAAAATGCACAAAGCTTTGTGTAAGCCTAAATGATCCTGAACTAATTGGTCAGACCAAAAACTATCTGAGTAGTATGTGTGCATGATAAGGGCATGCATGTCAGGATAATCTTTGGAGGACCTGAATTTGCAAAAAGAGGGGTAAAGTAATTTAGGTTGCTGCGCCTACGTATTGAAAAGAAGATATCCAAGTAGAATACTATAATAGTACAAACAAAGATTAGGTTGAACTCTAGAAATTACAGCTTCAGAGTTTTATAACTTGTTCAAGCTGAAAGCAAGAACATATGCAAATTTAGACATTATAACCAATGAAGGGGACCTAATTAAATCCTAGCTAAGGCCTACTATTAAGAAGCAAGTTTCAAATGCTCACACGACCATAAGCAAATACCCCCAATATATGCATTATGTAATGAATAGCAATATTTATTAGACAACAACAAAGCCAGTACAGAAATAGATACACAATAACCAAAACACAAACATGGACACAGTCACAAAATGATAGATCCACAAAACTGAGAGTGTGAAAGCATCCAAGGGCTGTAGCCATCTACATCCATAATTAAGTGATGCATACATGTCTGTATCATGCCCAACAGGCGGCATATGCAAACATATCAACCTGGAGTGGAACTTTAAGACTAAGGTTGTGTTTGATATCATCAAGCACTTAATGATTATTGCTTAATGGTTTCCTTTTGTGCAACTACTTCAAACTAAGTATCTCTTCATTTATGAAGAGATACTTAAATGTCTACAATGGTGGCTCTTACTCGTTAAGTGGGAATATTGATGCTTGTTCGATAAGATGAATAGGGGATGGTTGTTACAATTCAAGTCAAGGGTCCACCCTTAGTTTCAACTTTCAAGTGGTTGCACAAAAAGAAACAATTAAGCAACAAGCATTAAGTGCTTGATGCTACCAAAAGCAACCTAAGTCAATGCAAGAAGACACATTTGGAACTAAAGAAAACGAAACAAGAAACAGGAGCAAAATACAGCGGAAAAAAATATCCTCCAACATTCTCATGGTGTATCTACAGAGGCTAACACAGTCCTTTCACCAAACTGTATAACGTGCTGATGCTGGAAAAAAACATCGGTGCTGATTTTTCAATATGACCAGCTCTTAGATATACTCACATTTCCATAACTACTTAGAAACTCAAATGATCAATTTATGAATAATAATAATAATAATATTAGGGCTCGTTTGGTAGCCGGATAAGGATAAGGAGTATTAATAGTAAGGGGATTATTAATCCCCTCATTATTAACCCAAGGTATTAATAATCCCGTTTTCACAATTATTTTGGTGTTTGATAGGATCAGGATAAATATGCTACTATTATTAATTTTCCAAGTATACCCCTAACTTGAAGTTGTTACGGGTGAATGACCAGAATATGCAACGTACTTTCACGATTTTTACAATCAATGCAATGTACTATCTAGTGACATCTTAATGCAATCTACTTTATCAATTCGTTACAAATAATGCAATTTACGTACTATTTTCATGCAATGTACTTTCTAATTTTGACTCAAATAATGCACACAAATTACATTATTTGTAATAAGATTAGAAAGTACATTGCATTATGTTGTCACTAAATAGTACAATATCTTTATTGAAATCGAAGTTATAGTACATTGCATAAGTTGGTAATTATTCCCTTACTTTATACTTCTAGGACCCAAAAATGATTTTTTTTCTAAATGATTGTTACCGATTTATTTATTTATTTTTATTTTTTTGTAACTCGTTATATAATTGCAAAACGATATGTCAGAAAATAGATAGCAATATACATTTTTGTCATTAAATTTTATAAAAAATGTTACGTCTATTCCTAAATGAATGTCCAAAAAATCTTAAAATTTGCTATTGATCAAAAAGCAAATTTTTAATTTTTAAATATTTATTTTGGGAGGATGGAATATCAAATTATGCTTTAAAGAAATAACTATTTGCTCCTCTACAACTAGGTGTTTGGAATTCGGCCCCTATTGACTCAACCAAATTAACTTGAGCCTACAACTATTATCAAAGGAAGCCTTCTAAATACCATAGGGACAATTTGTTCTCTTTCACTGTTTCCTTGTCTCTTTCCGCCGTGCTAAAAGAGATGCACACAATAAAGGTGAGAAAAATCTAACCAATTATCCCAAATTCAAGTCTCCCGAGTATTCAAACAACAATATAATCTACCATCCTCTCAATTCGTAATGACTTTCAGATTCACGAACATGTACACCCATAGAAATCATTAGTCACCTATTAACAAAAAATCATATGAACTCACCAAGAATCAAGAAGCCTATGCATTGTTGAACGGAGAGGATATAATTTGGTTTGGGTTTGACATCATGAAAAAGGAAAATTATGAAGATGAACTGAACTCTGAAAATCTCACACAAATCGTCAACCTAAGAGAATCGTAATGGGAGAAGAGGCCGCCCTTCATTCCCGTCTAGTTTATCTTTTAGCGAGGGTATATTTGCCCTGAAATTACAATCCGTGAGGTGGGTATGGTTATACCAGCCTTTCATCAGGAGTATTAGTGAAGGGATAGCTACTTAATCCCCTCTACGCGGATTATCAATACCAACGCCTAATATTCTACCAAACAGAATTAAATTTGGCTTAATAATCCCTCTGACAATTATCCGGGGCTAAGACGGAAAACCAAACGCCCCCTTACAAAAAAAGAGAATACCACCCTAACAAATGAAATAAAAAGCAATTGCTTGCAGATATTGAAAATTTATGAATCTAACCATGACCCATTTTATGAATCTAACCATGACCCATTATTTTCTAGGGAAATGCAAACACAAACCTTCAATCTATAGACATACCTACAAGGAAAAATATATTAACAATTACACTTGCTGTCCTGCCAAAATGCCACTAAATTTGCAGTTGGCAAGACAAGCATACCAAATTAATGCAACTGTCTAAAATATAGTCACATATTAGGCGTTACACATAGAAGCACCGAGGAGTGAATGACGGAGCAGGAACAAACAAGGTGCGGGAGAAAACGAGGTTTGCGAGAAAGGTTCATGGATGTTTTGTGGGAGACGTTCATGCACGACATTGTAGCTTAATGTAGTGCATAGTTGTTAAAGGAGAAAGGCGAGCGAGAGGCGGGCGAGAAAAGGCGAATGGCGAGGCGGTTGAAAGGCGAGCAAGGCGGTATAATAGAACAAAAGGAATAGTAAACTAATATATATGTAAAATATATTAAACAAAGCTTAAACATGTTAACAAGAATTTTGCATTAAATAAAGGTCACAATTTCACGTGTAATAGCAACTTAACACAATTAAAACACCTCATAAGTGAGAATTCTCAGACAAAAAAAATCACATCTGATGCTCAAATCAGTAAACAAGTCGTTTAAAAGCGTGAAAATAAGTGAATTCGAATATATAATTTCAAACGTATAATTTCATAAATAGAGATGAATCTAAGATATAGTTAAAACTTCAAATGACAAAAGGAGACCCAATGTAATGTAAAGAGAAAAAACAAAGTAAATTAGCAAACATAATAAAATTTGCAAACCTCCCTTTAAAAATTAGAATACAACAAGTGTTTTTGTCGCACTTCTTTGTTGTCGTTCTAATTTGTTATATATCGCACTTATTTTCTTTTGATCGCCCGAGAGAAATTACAGATATCTTTCTTTCTCATGCACGCCACAAGCAATATTTACCCCACGTTTTCTCAAAACAACACATTTTAAGTTAAAATATTAAAACTAAAATTACAAAATGACCTAGTTTAACAATACACATACGCTTATTATGCCTTTTGACAAAGGCGGACTACTGACGCCTCTCGCCATAACCATGAAAGGCCTCGCCTGGGCCAAAACGACGCACTACAACCCGCCACAACACCAAAAGGCGGTCGACCCCTAAAGGGGTCAAAAGGACGAGGCGGGCGAGACAGGCGCTAGCCTTTGGCAACTATGGTGCAGTGTGTCTCCTTAATAGTCACATATGGAGCACATGCCAAATAGGGGAATAATATCCTCCCCCACAGTAAGGTAAACCAATACACGTGCCAAAATAGTATGTAATATTACTAAATAATACTCCATCCGTATAATAAATGTCGCACTTTCCTTTTTGGTCTCGCAAAATATTTGTCGCGTTTCTAAACTAGGAAAGAGACTTGGTGATACTTTATCATCGTACAAGCAATGTAAATACTAGTACAACACCTTCCTTAAAGACATTGACAAGTCAAATGCGGCATTCATTTTGGGACGAAGGGAGTAACTAATAGCTCGAAAATCCTATTAGACTAAAGCCCAAATCATTAAGAAATAATAGTTCATAGGGTCTATTAGGGATAACATACCCTATTTAGTGCCAAGACAATGCCCTAAAGAAGTATGGCACTCATATACGGAGATACCCTCTCTTGCAGTACAATATAAACGGTACTATGCACACAATACATAATGTGTGCCCTACTTATCAAAAAATAAATAAATAACAAAGCATAATGTGTGCCCATAATATTACTCGGACCACCAACTACGTTTTCTTCTAACAGATTATAGATATGTAAGTGAACTGGGTCATCCAATTACATCCATCTAAAGGACACGACCAACTACAAATATAAGCTTGATACTTGACCTAAACCCATACATAAAGAGCACACCCAGCAAAATCACTAAGAACATAATGCCAAATCAAGAGCAGGACCTCACATCAACATGCATTATTCACGCAAACAGTCATAGCAACCAACAAACATAAGCATAGCAGATGACTACAAAGCATCTGACACTTCAGCTACACTACAAGGTAAGTAAGAAGTGGCAAAAGGCACACTTGCCATACAGACGAAAGATGTCTTCTTGCTTTTACATTACCCACTTAAGAAGAGAGTTAGCCACGGGAACCCTGATTGTCAGCCTAAACCCCCTCCAAAGTAACAAAAACAAATACGAGTTTCCAGTTGCCAAAGGGAACTACTGCCAAACACCAAAAAAGAAGACCAAAATAGACACCCACAATTAAATGAATGGTGTCTTGAGAGATCTCCTTCAAGTGTAGATGAGTATAAGAATTACATATATGATCATTGTCCGTACAGATATCTGGCTAGAGGACTAAATCTACAAAAAGAGCAAACATGTCCAGAAAAAGAAGAAAAGGCGAAACTGATTCAGCGTGTATTAGTTATGTCACCGCCATCTGGATTCTGCTTTCATGATAGACTACTACAAAAGCAAGTTGGTAAGTGGCCAGTCTGGGCACTCATGTCTTCACAATCGAAGGATGTTCTCCGTTCTCACAAGAAATGAGCAGAAATGAACAAAACAATGTGCATCCAGCAGTTCTAACAGGAAAAAAGCACAATAATTCAATACAAGCTAGAACTTTAACAGAAAACAGGGCCCAATTATTACAAGTCATCCAAAAGAAGCTTGTATAAAGAGTTATGTCCTGCCCTTCCGACTTTAACATTCCATGAGTTTAGCAATTACTGTGTAGCTACGTCCTTACCAATAGTAAACCATATCTAGCTCAAGGCACTACCATGTGACGAGTGAAGCTCTAAGAAATACAATTTTATAATAAGAGGCTACTCCAAATAAACTTCATTCACCCAGGAAATGTAAAACTATGGCTGTAAGAGAACTCATCACTACGCAAGATGAATACAGAAGTATAGAAAGAAATTATCCAAGGGAATGCACCCGAGTACACTAGGAGCATATGAAGAAAAGAAAAAAGAAAAAAATAGAAAAAACCTATAACCCATGTACACAGGGAATTATCGATATATTCACATGAAGCTCCTAGCCCTGCCGCACATCCCTAACATTCAAGTAAAATAAAGAGATTCGGCATTTAAACCTGCTGTTGTCTATGGAAACCATTTCCACAAAACATATAGATAAGACGGTATCAAAGGAAACCGCAACTTACTATTACAATCCACCCATCTGTGTAGTTCAGGGGATGCATCTTGACATTTTCATAAAAATCATGTAAAATAGAAGTGATCCGTTGACAAACAAATTAAGCACGTGAAGTAACTTTTTCAGCTAAAGTATTCATCAGATTATGATCATCATCACTAAGTCTTTCCTATCAGAAATTGTTCCATCGACCTGAGAAATTACCAGCTTCTTAAAATTACCATTAACAAGCCTAAGAGCTAATTTAAGATGTATGACATCCAGAGAACCTACTGTACTTCCCTTTTTGATCTAACAATCTGTGGTAAAAGAAATTTGATAGCTAGTTTCAGACCAAGTAGGCTCTTAAATAAGAACATTACAAGCACAGTGAACGTTAGGTTCTACATGCAACTACCAAACTGTGACGGCAAATTCAACAGATACATCTATTCTATAAGATAGACTAATGGCTACAAGAGTGATATCCAAAAGAGACTTAACATAAGACTTAACATAAGTAAGGTTACTCCTGCCTCATTTGCGAAAAGGTGTAAACAAGCTATCAATATTCAACCCATGAATCAATAACACCATATATTCCAGATCATATGATAAAATAGGAGTTACAGAAAATTAACAGTGCGCACTAAATGATAAAATTTCATGTTCCAACAAACTTGGAAACTTAACAAAAAAGTTGTTTTTTTCCATTTTACTTTTGATTGAAAAATATTAAGTTGATAGGAAGAACATACAGATGAGGATCAGATAGACACCAATACAACATGCACAGTTATAAAAAGGATGACAAATACAAGAGCCAAGAACAAGAAATTGGTAAACAATCACCAGATCCTTTCATTCTATCGCAAAGTCAATCAAAGACAAACCTCTAAAAAGAATAAGAAAAGAACCTAGAACAAGAAACAAACTAACAACCAAGAGATACCTTTCAATCTCATGCAAAGTCAGTCAAACTCAAACCTTGGAACACCACCAATGCCTTGAACAAAGAGAAGCCATGGAAATCACACACACTTGTACCAGCTTCAAAGTTAGCATTTTGCCATCAAATATTCTAGAATTACTTCACTCTATAAACACTAAAGAACAGAAACAATAGCACAATAGCAGAAATGTTACTCGTGTCCTTCTCCATCTATATATTAAGACTTTCTTATCGTAAGTGAATAGAAAACAACAATGTACTCTCTACTTATTGCTGTAACAAGCTAAAAGCACATTTGAGAAGGACTTATCTCCTACAGAGCGTCTAAACTTCTAATTTCAACTTCTTGTTATTAATTTGTACAAATCAGCCTCATCCCCATCTTATCTCCAGAAACCAAACTACACGGATGAATTAGAGAGATATGAAGTATTTGGACACAGGGCCGAAAGGAGTATCTTCCTAGTTCACTTGGGTATGACTAATATGTCCGTAATAAATCTTATACAAGTTCCTCGAAACCATGTCAGCTTAACTAACCTAAAATTTACATAAAGTTCAAACGAGTAGCTCAACTTTTCCTAAACATCTATTTCTCTGTAACTATTATAATCGAACATCTAGAATGCCAACGCTCGACTACATATGTCATGCTCATTTAATATCACAAGCCCAGCATATTTACCCTGACACAACCTGGCTTTTAGTATCTTCAACATCAATATATTACAAGGCACAAGAGCAATTTACAAAAAAAAAAAAGCCTAATTTATCAAACCTGCTGCAGGCAAGACACTTAAGAGGGCCTTGTTTGCCATCTGCCAAATAGCTCTTCATTTGAGTACCATTCTCATTGATCAACTTCACATAATGCAGAAACGCCTTTTTCAAAGCCTCATTATGCTTATCATTGCCCACATTATGCCTACTTTGCAAATTCCCAAACTCGCCATCAGACCTCATATACTTTGCAGCCCTCATTTCATCTCCTCTACCCGATTCTCCTGCATCCCGGCCATATGGACTACTAGTACCCGCCCCCATAAGCGAATACCCATTAGGATTTGAGCCAGCGTTTCCATACTGCAGAAGCTGCTGCCTTTGCCTTGCAAACTCATCCAGTCTCTCCTCTCTCTTACTACCATCATGTTCTCCTTCACCCCCAAACTTTCTCTTGTGAGGATTCTCAGACCCAAGTGAACTCCAATAATCCTGGTTCTGATGCCGTTGAGGTTCCTCCCGGATCGGGCCTCCAGGAGGAAACTGACGGTCAAACCCTACTCCCATTTCCGGTCCATGAGGCATAAACCGCCCCGGATGGTCCATAGGATGCCGTGGGGGTGGGGTAAAATCTTGGTAATCCGGTGGCAAAGCAAAGTACGACCTAACACTACCATCAGCTAAAAGGATTGTTCTCCGATCAAGCATGTGAAAACCATAAGCCGGAGGTGGTGGTGGACCTAGATTTTCCGGGAACGGTCCGGGTCCAGGTCGCGGAGACGGGTTGGGAGGTTGATTTGGTTGGCTGGAGCTCGGGTTGGAGTTAGATTTTGGGGATGGATTAGCTTTAACGTTTGGAGAGAGTTTAGATTTACCTGGTGGTGGTAGGGGTTGTTTTGAGTCGCCACCGGCTGGATCTTTTTGGCCGTCGGGACCATTCGTGCCTGATTCCCAACGGGACTTGCGGTGGGATGAAGAGGAGGACGAGGGCTTATTGGACGAGCTAAAATGACTACCTCCGGCCATCCTTTCTCTACGGTTACCGGGGTGAATTTTATTTGCAAGGCATGAAACTTGCAAGGCACGTGGAAATGACGAAAATGCCCATTTATATATAATTTTTTTTTTTTTTTTCATTCCTCATTCCCTCCAACCGTTCAAGCGTCTCTTTTCTCTCTCGTACACACGAACGACGGCGACGAAGACGAACCAACGACGCTACAACAATGGTGAAGATGAAAATTCCGGCAATTAAGCCCGGTGCTTCCGCCGCTGGTACCGCCGCTTCCATGGCCGCTGGGACATCATCTAGGACGGTGCCTGTAAAGAAGGTAATCCCTCCTTCCCTGGCCTCGATTTTATGAAGTTTAGGTCAAAAGAGAGTATCATTATATTCAAAAATTAGTTTGATGAACTGGGTTATAAAATGAGATGTTATGAACTGGGTTTGAATGCGTTGTTTCCATCGTTGAAGATGAACTGGGTTTGAAATTGTATTTGCGAAATAGGTTTCTGGAATGTGATTGTTTCGTATAATTTTACACGTTCTATTTCACAATAGTTCGTGTAAAATTATACGAACTGGTTCCAATATTTTCGTATATGGTCATACGAACCACAATGAACAATGTTTAGGTTGATTCGTTTGCCTATACACGAAAATGGTCCTTCTATTCGTATGAAAATTACACGAAATTGTTCTTAGCAATTCGTGTATAGGCATACGAAATTAACTAAACATTATTCCATTGTGTTTCGTATGCCTATATACGAACTGATACCATATTATTCGTATGAATATACACGAATTGATTCAGTACAATTCGTGTATAGGCACACGAAATGTGATCTGTGAACTGAAAATAGAACCAAAAATTGTAGATTGATGATTTGTTGTAGATTGTTTTTATCACTGTTGTATTTAACTATCTTATTAAAAAAATTTGTAGGGACGTGAACCTATGACTATGTCTAACAGGAAGAGGAAGGCCGAGGAGCGCAGCAAAAAGGAACATGACAGGCATAGGCATGATTTGGTTGATGAGAGTTCTGAGGATGATGATGAGACGGGTATTCCCGAGGAGGTCTTAGTTTCTGAGTCTGATGAGGAGGAGGAGGAGGGGGAGGAGGAGGAGGAGCGAGGAGAGGCCGAGGAGGAGGAGGAGGCGGAGGTGGAGGCGGAGGTTAGACCATTGAGTCATAGGAGGAGGAGGGGTCAGGATGTGGCTAGAGGGCAGGGACGGAGGAGGAGGCAGGGTGCGGGTGCGGGTGCGGGTGCGGGTGCGGGCGAGGAGGAGCCACCATCACGGGCAGATTGTGAGCGACCCAGTGGCGGCCCCGAGGTTTGTGATTTGTTATACGGGTTCGGTCATCACCGAGCCCGAGAGATTTGGGGCAACCCCACTAGCCAGTCGGTGGTGAAGTTCCATACCAGACATCAGCATCTCGATAGGTAAGCTATTTGTTTACAAAAATAAACTTTGACGAAACATTTGTTTTAATGTAATCATTATTGTGAAATTCTAAAAATTGTTATTGATAAATCTTTAAACAGGTTCTCGCGTGATAGACTGGCCGAGGATGATCGAGCATGGTCGATCGCAATCGATGCTACGGGTATCCATCACCCGCATGATACCACCATTCGCCGGACTAGCTCGGCGGCTGGCGGCGGCATTTGTGGAACGGTGGTCTCCTGAGACTAACACGTTTCACATGTCGTGGGGGGAGATGACGATTACGATGCATGACGTCACTCATATTTTAGGTATATTGTTGTTATATTTTTCATTTTCAATATGTAGAGCTTTGGTTGACTGCATTTGACATATTCTTCATTTACAATTTATAGGTGTCAGCTGTACGGGTTTTCCTGTTAGGACGGCGGATCCAGAGCCTGACCTACGCCGGATACGTAGACACCTCATCGGCCGCCCGAGGGCACGTCCTACACATTACGTGAGCTCCGTCTTGCCTTTGAGGCCCGTTCGCACATGTCGAGATGACCGCCGTGCATCCACTTATCTCCTGTTCCTCTTGGGTTGCACGTTGTTTGTGGGACAAGAGTCGGGATAAGATGCCTGCAGCCTTATCTTTCCCCGCGCATGGATCTTCGTAGATTTGGGCGTCTCGCCCGGGGATCACCGCTTTGGCGTACATCTATCGCGAGTTGGGAAGGCGTCCGCATCCGGATGCGCTCGAGATGGGGAGGCTCTTCGACTCTCCTAGAGGTAATATTTAATATTTATTTATTACTCCTTTTTTTTTTTTCTAAACGTATGTCTTTTTTGACATATTTCTAAAATACTTTTCAGCCCGGATATACGAGTACTTCCCTGACTTCCGGCGACTTTTGAGCCCGGATTGGCGAGGGGCACCGAGAGCCCTGAGATGGTCACGCACCGATGAGCCGGGCAGTGAGACGGAGCATCTGCCGAGTTTCGACGCACCCTGCATGGATGCCCGTTGAGAGGGTGAGCTTTTATATTTAAATTGTTATACTCCCTCCGTCCCATTGAAAGTATTCTGTTCATGTTTGCTAACAAAGTGAGTTATAGGTATGTTGGACGCCTTATGGTACCGGGGTGGATGCGCTTTTACCGGTTTCATACTTCAGAGGTGTTATACG
The DNA here is from genome assembly GCA_022495995.1 of Adenophora triphylla var. japonica. NCBI lineage: Eukaryota > Viridiplantae > Streptophyta > Magnoliopsida > Asterales > Campanulaceae > Adenophora > Adenophora triphylla. Next base: position 200,564 of record JAFEMH010003733.1, read on the forward strand.
CTTCTTAGACATCACCGAGGCGTATATGCCTGACCGGGTGACCAGGCAGTTCGCGATCCAGCAGAGGATCCCTAGGATGTCCCCCTTGCCTATCTCGACGTGCATTTTGATGGCTGGTCATAAGGGGTACAAGAAGGTGTATGGCGATCGTGATGATGTTTGGGACGAGTGGATGGAGTACAACATGGAGGCTTACATTCCAGTTCGTCGTTTGGGGCCATCAGTGACTACATCTCCTCCAGTGACTCCAGACTATATGGAGTGGTTTCGAGCTAGGAGTCATGTTCGGATTAGTAATCCGATACATGAGCCCGCAGCTGACATTCCACATCATCATGGTCATCCAGAGCCACTAGCCGCGATCAGAGATAGGCTACTTCCATTGCTCACGGATGACCGGCTACCTGATGACCTCAGAGCTACCATTGTGCAGGTGCACGAGAGTTTAGGATATCACATTTAGTGTCTATGGGTTTAGGATGAGTTTGGGATGATGTGTGGATTATGTACACTGTATTTTTGGATTATATATTTTGATGTATTTTGGGATTATATTTTTTGATGTATGGATTATGAACAGTGTATGGATTATATATTTTGATGTATTTTTTGTGAATTTATTTTCACAACTGCTTTCCATATGTTGTCCTTGGTAAATTTTTGTGATTTTTCAATGTATTTTTCACTCTGTTCTGTACACAGTCTGTTCAGACATCATTTCGTGTGGTTATATACGAAATGATTCCTATAGTTTCGTGTATTTTCATACCATTTTTGAGGAATCTCATGTAGATGAAAAACATTTTAAATGTCATTTAGAATCTAGAAAAAAATTAAAAAAAAATAAACGAGGTAGCCGTATACCATTTTTGGCAAGATCGGGACACAGAAAACCCTAAACACCCTAAATAATGGCAAAAATTTGTAACTCAATATCCATTTGGATTTTGAGGAATCTCATGTAGATGAAAAACATTTTAAATGTCATTTAGAATCTAGAAAAAAATTAAAAAAAAATAAACGAGGTAGCCGTATACCATTTTTGGCAAGATCGGGACACAGAAAACCCTAAACACCCTAAATAATGGCAAAAATTTGTAACTCAATATCCATTTGGATTTTGAGGAATCTCATGTAGATGAAAAACATTTTAAATGTCATTTAGAATCTAGAAAAAAATTAAAAAAATAAACGAGGTAGCCGTATACCATTTTTGGCAAGATCGGGACACGTAAAACCCTAAACACCCTAAATAATGGCAAAATTTGTAACTCAATATCCATTTGGATTTTGAGGAATCTCATGTAGATGAAAAACATTTTAAATGTCATTTAGAATCTAGAAAAAAATTAAAAAAAAATAAACGAGGTAGCCGTATACCATTTTTGGCAAGATCGGGACACAGAAAACCCTAAACACCCTAAATAATGGCAAAAATTTGTAACTCAATATCCATTTGGATTTTGAGGAATCTCATGTAGATGAAAAACATTTTAAATGTCATTTAGAATCTAGAAAAAAATTAAAAAAAAATAAACGAGGTAGCCGTATACCATTTTTGGCAAGATCGGGACATAGAAAACCCTAAACACCCTAAATAATGGCAAAAATTTGTAACTCAATATCCATTTGGATTTTGAGGAATCTCATGTAGATGAAAAACATTTTAAATGTCATTTAGAATCTAGAAAAAAATTAAAAAAAAATAAATAGATGAAATATATTGCTCAAATTTATTTCGTATGACAATACACGCAATATTGATTCATATTTCGTGTGTTATTATACGAAAAACTTTTTAGGATTTCGTGTATTATTACACGACTATGCGCAGTTTATTTCGTGTATTAATACATGAAACGAGTTAAACCAGGAGCTATATTAAACGCCGTCAATCATATTTTCGTCCCAGCAGCTATTACGAAACGCAACGAGCAGCGTTAAACCAGCAGCAGCCCCATTCACCATTCAATAACACACATTATCCAAGTTCTTAAAATCATATTATGGATTCCTCACATTCTTTCGATGATATTAACCTTGATGATATAGAATTTATCTTTGAAGAAGAAGACGAAAGGGCACCAAATCAAGATTCTCCACAACCTTCATCACCTTCTCCGCATCAAAATCAAAATCCAAGCTCCAATGAAGTAAGTTCATATGCTACTATCTTATCTTTGTCATATGTGGATTCTATTGGCAATGTTCCATATACACATTAGAATAAAAATGCAATCTTGAAATACACATTCGAATAAAAATCCAATCTTGAAATTTTTGCTTGATTAGTTATTTATGCAACTATAATTTGCAGGGTCAATATCCGGATTTGAGTGATCAATTCACGACATCACAATTATTTGAAAATAGAGATGAACTTCTAAAACACGTACGGAGTATTGCGGCCCTTCAAAATATAACACTTGTTATACAAGATTCGAGAAAGACTAGTGGGAATATCCAAGGCTACGCAAAGATTATATGTCATTTTGGTGGCAAGTATAGGTCTGGCAAATCTAAAAATCAGAGGCTAACTAGCAGCAAGAGGATTGGGTGCAAGTTTGAACTTCGGGCCAAAGATATGGGTCTTTGGGTTATGGGGTTATGTTGTCAAGCATGGTTCTCATAATCATGACTTTCCAACGTATCCGGAAGGTCATCCGCTCGGGAAATTGTCACAAGATGAGTATGAGGAGGTGTGTACCGCAAGTCAATCGTCCATGCGTCCGAATAACATTCTCACATTGTTAAAGAAGAAGGATAAGAAGAATGTGAGTACTCAGACACACGTCCATAATGCCATCGTGAAGTTCAAAGCAAGGGAACGAGCAGGGAGATCACCGCTGCAACAATTCATGAAATTACTCGACGATAAGCAATATATTGTATTCACGAGGAAAGCCAAGGACAGTGACATCATCGGCGACGTATTCTTCTCTCACCCACTAGCATCGCATATGCTCAACTGCTTTCCATACGTAGTCCAAGGTAAATTTTTGAGAATTTTTTTTCAATGTGTTTTTTACTGCGTTACGTACATACGATGCATTCAGACTTAATTTCGTGTGGTTATACACGAAATTTTGCCTACAAGTTCGTGTATTTTTATACGAAACATATGTTCATATTTCGTATAAAACTACACGAAAAGTGATATATAATTTTAAGACTATATTTCGTGTAGTAATACACGAATTGGTATCATTTAGGTCGCTTAAAAATACACGACCTAAAATGTACAATTTCGTATATAAGTACACGAAATGTAATTCTGTGACTGTTGTCTGACTCTGTTTCTCTTTAAAATCCTACCAGGTGATTGCACTTACAACACCAACTGCTATGGACTGCCATTCCTACATATTTTGGGATTTACTTCCACGGGGAAGAATTTCACAATTGCATATGCGTTTCTCCAAAATGAGAAGACCGATAATTTTGCATGGGCACTCAAGAATTTGCGTACTCTTTTTCATCCTCCCAACATGCCAACAGTTTTCTTCACTGATCGAGACTTGGCTTTCATTAATCTTTGTCAAGCAGAATTTCCCGAGACCGCACATCATTTGTGTCGAAGGCATATAGAAGTCAATGTTCGAAAGAGGGCGTTGGTTCATACCGGGGAACCCGGAATTCGCAAAAGCATTCATGAATAAATTCAATGCAGCAATATCAGCCGCTACTTCCGGAGAATGGAACACCCGTTGGCAACGGTTTTCTGAACGTTTTGCAGCTTATCCTGCTTTATTGATCTATCTCCGCGATACATGGATTACTCCATACTCTCAAAATATTCTGTCCATGCATACGGATACGTTGCTACACTTCGGAACCCACACCACGAACAGATCTGAGAGTGAGCATAGCGAGTTGAAGCATGCGTTGGGAAGTACTTCTTCTACTTTTGACACAATTTTCAAAGTTGCTCACGAGATCATGGAAATTCAAATAGTAAAAATCAAAGCTAGCATGGAGATGGCAAAGAGCAGAATTCCAGTTGATATGAAGACTTGTAATCTTTATCAGGACATATTGGGGGCGAGTGTCAAATGTAGCCTTGGACATCATCAAAAGAGCGGTCTCGTATTGGGGATAATGTCATGGATCCCTCGAGAATGTGGGTGTTATGTTAGGCGAACACATGGACTTCCATGCGATCACGAGATTGCACGCATACTGAGCTACGGGGACGGATTGGGTTGTCTTCGATTCATGCTTTTGGAAGAAGTTGGACATTGAGCTAGAGTCTTTGTCCAACTAGGTCTTCGATCAATGAAAATTCTTTTGTAGCTGTGTGGAACGAAGTACAGAAGGCACCTGAACCGATCAAGAGAAAGTTATTCCAAACGATAAATGAAGAGCTACATCCACAAACCAGAGATGCTTCGAGCCACCTCATATTTCAAAGGCAAATAAACCCGGACCGCCGGTTCGAGAATACTTTCGAGATTGGGAGCATACGAGACAGATATTTTGGAGTCCCCACTACACCACCCTCCACCGGCGGGGCTAGATCTACATTCATTGCATCAACCCAATCGGGTATGATGTCGTGGGACTCAAACTCTTTGAAGTCCACGCCCAATCCGAAAGTAGGTTCAAACACTACACCATCTAGCCCTACTACTCCTACGTCTCTTCCACCACTAGCTTCTTCAACTCGTGGGAGAGGACGAGGTCGGGGACGAGGACGGGGACGGGGTCGGAGTCAGGGTCGGGGTCGTGGAAAGGGAAATGGACAAGTCACTAGTCTACATACTTCTGGGTATACTATGTCATTTATGCCTTTCATGGTCCCATTTATTGAAGGCATCACGAGATGTGAGGGGTGATGGACATTGTGGCTATAGAGCCGTAGGCTGCGCAGATATACGGAGATGAGGACATGTGGCCTCAAGTCCGCCTGGTGTTGCCTTGAGCTGCATAGTCGACGCGAGCTTTATCGAGAGTTATATCTTGGACTAGTATGGGCGAGCTCCACGATCGCATTGCTTACTATTCCTCCCCGGCTCCCTGAGTATTATTACATGACCCTCCCAGCTAGGGCACATCATTGCCACGAGGTATAATGTGGTGTTCATCTCGTACACGCTAACCAGTGGCTTCACATGCCTTCCGGTGACTGTACCACAAGGAGTAGGACCACCCACAGACATACTTGTGCTTGGACACATTGGAAACCATTTTATATTGCTGCACATGTTAGATAATGATTACCCAATGCCATCGCCAGCGTTATATTGGGAGGCTCATCGTGATGCAAGCGCAAGTAACTTGGTCATGCCATACAGAGCTCGGATAGAGACATTCAACCGACTCTCAATTGCGTCGAACGAAGAAAGAGCTTCAAGGAATAGGCCATAGTATGAGTGTATCATTTGACTTTTGAGCCTTTTTTATTTGTATGTATGAATCATTAAAAACTGTTTGGAAGTTTGGATTTGTGATGTGAAATATGGCAAAGTATACCATTTTTTATGATTTTTTTTTTTCAAGAAAGCTGTATTGGTCTTTGAATTTTTCCAGTTTTTATGTTTGGAAGTATGAATTATTCAGACTGTCAGATATGTTTCGTATGAAAATACACGAAATATTTGTTAATATTTCGTATGAAAATACACGAAATATTTGTTAATATTTCGTGTGAGTATACACGAAATAACTCTATACATTTCATATATTTATATACGAAACGCATTTGACAACGTCGTGTAAAATTACACGAAACGTTCGCGTACGGGAGGGCAATTTTGTCCATTTTCCGTGCCTTGCAAATAGCGTGCCTTGCAAATAACCGTCCCCTTACCGGTTGCAGCTATATAGCTAAAGAGAACTGTTACCTAAAATTGTCGAATAAGCTCTAAGAACTTCAACTTTGCTTTGATCGAATGAAATAAATCTAGTACCCTTAAAGCTAATAACGAGAAAATGACTCTTTTTAAAGGTACTTACTATACCCTTGTCTATCAAATAATAAAATATATTTACTAGTGTCTAAAAAATGAAACGTACTTTTCTTAATTATATCAAATAATGCAACTTTCAAAATTTAAAATGGATAGCGTTACCAAAATTTAACGAAAATGGATGGCGTTACCAAAACTTAACGACGTGCTGACATAGACAAATTTTTTTACATATCAGCTTTCACGTAATCTATTATTAATCTAGTGAATTGAACGGTGAATGGTAGAGGAAAAACAAAACGACGTGCATGAAACTAAAAATACCAACAACAGCAGAAGCGTCGCTTCTTCTTCTTCGCAATCAATCGGTAGTAGGGCTGTACAAAAAATACGAGGAACCGGACCGGACCAGTAGAACCGGACTGGACCAGTAAAAACCGGACCGAAAAAATAGTATTGGTCCGGTCCTGGTTCCAAATTTTTATGAAACCGATTATTTGGTCCGATCCTGATTTTGAAAAAAATATACGCGGTCCTGGACCGGAACCGGACCGGACCGAATATATATATAAATATATATATATATATATATATATATATATATACTCCCTCCGTCCCGGCCGACTTAGGATTTTTTGAAATGGCACGGGGATTAAGGAAAAGGTAAATGTTGTGAGTGTAATTTAAAAATAGGAGAGAGAATGAGTGGAGGGAATAGTAAATTATAATGGTGTTATGAGTATTAAAATAATGTAGGGGAGAGAATGAGTGGAGAGAATAGTGATTTAAGGTTTCCATTTTGGGCCGTCCTAAGTCGGGTGGGACGCCCAAAATGGCAAAAAGTCCTAAATCGGCCGGGACGGAGGGAGTATATATATATATATATATATATATAATTAACTTTGTTGGTCTTCATGAAGGACTCTTGTCATTTTCTTGGAGTTATTGCAACGAAAGACTTGGTATGCATGAAAAACCTTGTGAAAGAAATTATGTTACAATTTAAATCTTCGTCTACTTAGTCGGTAAACATAAGTTTTAAAAGTTCATTTACACCCCCCTAACTTATTTCAATTTGTAACGTTTCCAATAATATTTTTAATTCCAAAATGAATATCATATCGTAGATTTTGTTATTGTAAAAAAAGTATATTATATTGTAATTAACTGTTGATTTTGTTATTGTAATATTGTTCAACAATTTGGTTTTTAAATATGCTTTTGCTTGTAGATTTTGTTATTGTAAAAAATTATATTACAGTATATTGTAATTTGTAGAACCGATGGAACCGGACCGGAACTGGACCGATGGGACCGGTCCTATAATATAATGGTCCGGTCCTGGTCCTAAATTTTTACAGAACCGAAGTATTTGATCCGGTCCTGATTTTCTAAAATTTTGACAAAAACCGGACCAACCCGGACCGTGAACACCCCTAATCGGTAGGTTCTTCTTCTTCTTCACAATCAATTGAAGCACACGTGGGTTCTTCTTGTTTACAATCATTCACAATCAATTGAAGCATCGCAGGGGTCTTCTTCTTCACAATCAATTGAAGCACCGAGAAAATCCAAATCATATTGAAGGTTAGCAACTCATCAAATTAGTGTAGCAGGTTTGTTCAATACATTTAGGGTTTCGGTTTGTTTTTGAATTTTCGATTTCCTTGAATTAGGGTTTATGTCTAGAAATTTGGGGTTTTATTTATTTTTACTTGGCATTTACTGTTTTATTTTAAAAAAAAATTGGTTTTGTGTGTTATTTGTTATATGTGTGTGCATATCTAAATTGTAACGCCTGTTTTGCTTTTTACTTTTACAGGATGTTCTATTTAGATTTAGAAATACATCATGGTGGTGTCATGCAATCTAGTCCTATCATGCATTATGAAGGTGGTGATGTGTCATATTATCACCGTATAAACACTGAAACTCTACAATTTCATGAGTTGGACATTATAGTTAAGAGTACAAGTGATAAACCAGTGAGTAAGTACCATTACAGAGTACCTGGGCAAACCTTAAGTAATGGACTTAGATTGTGTTGGCCTAATGCATTGTCTGATTTAATTGAGCAGTCTAAAGCCCATAAATGTTCTATAGAGATATATGTAGAACATGATGAGGAAAATGAAGCATTTATAAATGAGTTGAATGGGGAAAAATTGCAATGTAATGAAGATGCTAATTTGACAGATAAAGGCCAATGTGAAAGTGAAGATGACAATGCTAGTTTAGACCATGTAAGTGAAGATGAGAATGAGGAGGTATTGTTTTTTAGGCAAAAAAATTTGGAAGAAAAAAAGAAAAAGAATAAAAGTCAAATTGACAAGGTTGCAGAAGATGTTGAAGTTGAAAAGCAATTTGCAGAAGAGGGTGAAGTTGAGAAAGAGTTTGAAGATGTGGAAGGTGTCAATAAACTTGATGGATATAATAGTGATTACGCAGAGTCTGATAAAGGGTATGACACACCAATTTATGATAGTGAAGATGTGGAAGGTGTAAATAAAAGTAAGAAGATCAAGTGGCCAGTTTTTGACCCTAGTGTTGAGTGGGACAAACAAGAGCCTGTAAAGGGTATGCTATTTGCTGATAGTAATGAGTTGAGGCACTGCATAACCAATTACGCAGTTGCTAATGGGAGAGAGATCAGGTTTGTCAAATCTTCAAAATATGTTGTTCTTGCACGATGCAAGGAAGGATGTAACTGGAGGCTCTATGCTACTTATCAACAAATGGACAATACAATGCAAATTAAGTCTTATAACCATATTCATAATAAGAAAGCATGTATGCTCAATTTTAAGGTGAAGATAGTTACCTCTAGATGGTTGTCACAATAAAAGAAAGTGCAGTAATGAGAGGGTGGAGGGTGATGCAGAGTTAGATAAGAGAAGAAAGTCAAATAAAAAGAAGGAGAAGCCATCAAAGGTGGATGTGAATCAACAAAATGCTGAAAATGGTAAGAAATAATTAAGTTAGATTTGTATTTTAAATTTGCCATAAGTTACTCTGATAATGCTTTTCATAATATCTAGTCAATGTTGAAAATGGTGATCCTTTTGAGATGGAGGTTGATCAAGAGAATGTTGAAACCGGTAAGAAATAATATACTTAAATTTAGAATTTCTTGTTTTTTTTTTTTTTTTTGAATTTGCTATGATATTTCACTCATATTATGCAGTCTATGTCGATAATGGTGATTCATTTGATATGGAGGTTGATCAAGAGAATGTTGAAACTTGTAAGAAATAATATACTTAGATTATTTAGATTAAGACTTTATTCTTTATTATTAATTTACTCTGAACATTTACTCATATTATGCAGTCTATGTTGAAAATGGCGATCTATTTGAGACGGAGATACAACCAACTCCAATGGCATATCTTGATAATGACAATGAAGAAAGTTCCGGCACCAAGCATAAGAAATTACCTGTGAAAAGAGGATATAGTTCAACTGCATGATATTCAGAATGTTACTCAACCAAACTTCATCTGTTGTGGCTTATTGAGTAGATTCAAGAGCATGTCACCGCCTCACCGGTTGATGTTAATATTTACTATTTTTTTGCTTTGGTACATGCCAACTGTTGTGGCTTATTGAGTAGTGTACCTAAACATTTTGCCATTTTGGGCTCCATTTTTTTGGTAAAACTTGTTAACTTGGAACAAGTTATATGGATATTTTTGAATATACTGTTTTGTTAACTTGCAATGTTTCAATGTTCAATGTGGCTTATAATGACAAGCCAACTGAAAAATGACCCTGTGGTTGATAAATAATGGTGGCTTCACAATGTATGTGCCGGTGACTTTAGTAGCAAAGCAGCGAAGCTTCTGTTTGGATCATCCTTAGGGCTTAGCAAAAAAAAAAAAAAGAGAAGGAATTGAATTTGTATGGTTCTCTGCAAGATTACGGCCTTTCAAGAATGATGGAAAGGCATTGTCTAAAGTACTCATTTTCTGGGCTCGTTCTGTTCTTTGTCGTTTACCCTAATGAACATTGAGACTTTTGTTTGAGGTTATTCTGTTTTTTGTTTTCAATCGTTGAATTTTCAGATCCATCATTTATATGTGTTCCTTGACATCACTTGATTTATGGTTCTACTTCTACTTGTTCTTCCATTTGTAGATCTTTGCTCCTGATAGAGTAACATTCTGATTCATTATTGAATTCTAATGCATCTGTTTTGTTGATAGTATGTATAATGCTTCTCATTCAAAGTTAACGGTAGTATGTTACGGGAATTTTGTTATCTTTCCATATGAATAATGGTGTTCTTAGCATTTAACTGAAGCAACTTAGCAAATTTCATATGAGTTTGTAAGATTATGAATGAAGTTTGTTTTTTGCTGATCAAAATAATTCCAGATGCTATGTGATTCGTAATTGATTTGGGATAGTTTTTTGCCTTCTTTGGATATTGGTTTATGCTGAATTTCCGTTCTTTGGTTTCTTCTTTGTTTGGGGACTGATGTGCTTGGCCATGTTAAGATTTCAGCATGGCCATGTGAAGGATAGCACGGCCGTGCCCTTTTACTTGTTTGCCCGTGCAATTGCTGGAGTTTCCAGCGTTGGTTTCTGTATATTTGGAGCGTCCGCTCCCTTTCTTTGGAGCGTCCGCTCCCATGGCAATGTGGGCTGGGCGGATTGGGCTAGGGCAAGGCAGACTGGGTTGTTGGTTTGGGCCTGGGCCTTTACATGTGTATGTCAATATTAGTTAACTCAATTTGCCAACTCATATTCCATGTCATAATTTCGTTAGTTATTTTAACCCCGTTAATTATAAAATCAAAATGTTGCATTATTTGAAAGTAACTCAGTAAGTACGTTGTCTTTTTTAGATACTAAGTAGTACATTACTGTTGTGAATTCACGCAGCGGAACGGCTCAAGCTTGGAGTAATAATAAGAGCAACACACATACGAAAAGTAAATCACACACAAAGGAACACACAAGAATTGTTAACCCGGTTCGTTGCAACAACAACTACGTCCGGGGGCGCTACCAAGCCAAAATATTCTCTCTAATATTTTCCGATGTTACAATTTGTCTCTAGGCTATCACATGTATTTATAGGGAACAATAAATCAAATCCTAGTAATAAAAGGATTCCTACTCAAGAAAGTAATCTTCTTTCTTCACAAGTCCTTCCAAATATTACTACCAAAAGGAATCACCAATGCAAGAGGAGATCTAATCAAAATAGGAAACAAATCTGCTGCAGAAGAATCCTCCTTGATCTCACCAACTCCTCCGACCGCGGTTCAAATTCCTTTATCCATGGTTTTGACTCCACATCCCAACAATCTCCCACCTGGAGACAAACCATCCATGATACCTCTCTTGAAACAAATTTCAGTGGCCAGCTATTGCGTTGGTAGCGCCCGGCCTCTTGTCTAGTTATCCAAGTGAGTTGAAGCTGAGCAACGCTTCAACATAACTGTCGGTTCTACCATGCTCCGAGTCTTCATTCCGAATGATCCTCCCTGCACATCCCCGCTCACTTGCTTGCTAACTATCGATCCTGAACAGCGCGAATCCACGTGCCCCACACAATCACAAGCTTGGAACCTTTGTGTGTTCTTTGCAACCCATCGCATCACCGTTCTAGATCCCGCTCCCATGTTGACCAAATTGGCTCCGCGTCGGCCGACTTCATCACCCAATTTTCTATCAACATACCGTTTAGTGAAATTTCTCCCACCATGGCGATTTCGGCCACCACCATTCATCATTGGGATGCGCCTTCGTTTCCCCCAACGACTCATGTTGCATGTGGTATACAACATATTTTCCACGCCGCCACGAGCCACCAAGCTAGCTCCGCGGTTTACCTTCCATGTCCCACAACCGAAGGTCACCACACAACCCTCCTTATCAAGTTGCCTTATGGAAATCAAGTTCCTCTTCAAATCCGGAATATGTCGCACATCACGTAGCCGTAAAACAGTCCCATCCGTTGCTTTGACCCGAACAACCCCCTTTCCAATGACCTTGACAGGATAATCGTTTCCCAAACGAACAACCCCAAAATCACCCGAAACGTACTGCTCCATTCTTTCTGCACTGGTGCATGAATGAAACGTCGAGCCCGAATCCAAAACCCACGAATCAGTTGAACTGCTCCCACCCAAGATTAATACGTCCGCCATCTCTTCAGCAACATTCAATTCCTTCGCTCTGCCTGACCGCTTCGGACAACTTCTCCTAAAGTGCCCCTTCTCCCCACAATCGTAGCAAGTAATCACCTTCTTGCTGCCCTTACTCTTTTCACCGACATTTAGTGCTAGCCCCGATGTCCCACCCTTGCTCTTCCTACGAATTTCTTCGCCAAGAATCACATCAACGACATCCGCAAACTTCAACTTCACTTTTCCTGTTGAAACGTTAACTGCTATCGCAGTCGTATCCCAACTTTCCGGCAAAGAAGAAAGTAAAATCAATGCTAGTACCTCATCATCAAGAGTAACAGCCACGGAAGACAGTTGGGTCGCAGTAGATTTGAATTCACTTATATGCTTTGTTGCCGACATGCCCTCTACCATCCTTATGTTCAACAGCTTCCTCATCAGATGAGCCTTGTTCGCCGCCGATGGTGCCTCGTACATGCTCGCCAACATCTGCAACATCTCCATGGTAGTCTTCGCCTCCAAAACATTCTTCGCGACATCCTTGGTCAACGTTTGCCTAACAAGCCCTAACGCTTTCCGATCCAAGATTTCGAATTTTGCTTCCTCTATGTCATCCGGCTTTTCTTTTAATGGTAGATACAAATCCTTGTTCCACAAAACATCCTCGATCTGCGTCTTCCAAAAATTGAAATCCGTCCCATCAAACTTTTCGATCAACACCTTATTACCATCCTCCAAAGCTCCCAAGAAATCCATAGCAAAAGACCAGCCAACCAATGATTCGACAAAACCAAGGGCTTTGATACCAGTTGTTGTGAATTCACGCAGCGGAACGGCTCAAGCTTGGAGTAATAATAAGAGCAACACACATACGAAAAGTAAATCACACACAAAGGAACACACAAGAATTGTTAACCCGGTTCGTTGCAACAACAACTACGTCCGGGGGCGCTACCAAGCCAAAATATTCTCTCTAATATTTTCCGATGTTACAATTTGTCTCTAGGCTATCACATGTATTTATAGGGAACAATAAATCAAACCCTAGTAATAAAAGGATTCCTACTCAAGAAAGTAATCTTCTTTCTTCACAAGTCCTTCCAAATATTACTACCAAAAGGAATCACCAATGCAAGAGGAGATCTAATCAAAATAGGAAACAAATCTGCTGCAGAAGAATCCTCCTTGATCTCACCAACTCCTCCGACCGCGGTTCAAATTCCTTTATCCATGGTTTTGACTCCACATCCCAACAATTACATTATTTGATATAGTTTACTAAAGTACATGGCATATATTGGTCGTTTGCCCAGCTAATAACCCCATTCTTATATACTTTTTCTTTTAAACCACTATTATATACGGGGTCAATTGTGTTAGGAATTTGATCAATATTGCCTAAATTCTATTATGAGTAGGAAAAGATTATTTATCCCATATTGGTTAGGAGAAGGAATAGTAATCCCATATCGATTAGGAAAGGGGAAAAGTGGGTGTGCCTCCCCTATATAAATAGGCTTCACTAGTTAGGATTTTGATAGAATTGGAGAGAACTTGAGAGAGTTAGCATATGTTTACAATTTAGAGAGAGAAATTGTACGCTTGTATGCGATTGGTGAGGATATTCAAGAGTGTTGAGAGAGAGGGTGTCTCCATTCTTGTAATATCAAGAAATATATAAAAGTTATATTTTGGGTGGAATAGGCTTTTAGCCGAACCACAGAATATTGTGTGTTTTATCTTTATTTTGTATTGTGTGTTGTTTGATTTTCTCTTGTTGCGGATTTCTTGTATGGGTGAGCGATCCTAACAAGTGGTATCAGAGCTTTGGTTGAAGAGAAGAATTCGCATCAAGAAAAGAGAGCAAAAAATTGAAGAAAAAAATTGCAGTTTTTGGTTCGTTTTTTTAGCGCAGCGGTAGAAAAATTGACGTAGAACGTTCGTTTACCGTTGGATCGGGCTGAATTTTGGTGAGTAGCTTCGGAACTAATAGATCTTAAATCTGAACGGTGGAGATTGGATTTTAAGGTCCCAGGCATCGGGAATTGTATCCGGACAACAGCAGCAGTTTGAAGAAATTCATATTTTGAGGAATATGGATATTGGGGTATCGAAGTATCAAGTCCCGACCTTCGATGGGAAGATGGATTTCACGGTGTGGCAGATGACAATCCAAGATGTGTTGGTTCAACAAGGACTTGATGAAGCTTTGGAAGAGAACAAGCCGGATGAGATGAAAGATGTGGATTGGGCTAAAATTCGTAAGAGGACTTCGAGTACGATAAGGTTAGCACTTGCTCCCCGAAATTAAATATAGTGTTTTGAAGGAGAAAACACCGAGGGATATTTGGGAGAAACTTGCTAGTATTTACGCCTCTAAATCATTGACTAATCGCTTGTTCTTAAAGATGAATTTATATTGTTTGAAGTTTGATGAAGGGGGTAATTTGCATGACCATATTAATTCTTTCGGTCAACTAGTATGTCGATTGTCTAATGTTGATGAGACAATTAAAGATGAGGAGCAAGCTTTGTTATTGTTGGCTTCATTACCTAAGTCCTACAAGCCTTTTTGTGCGACGATGTTGACAGGTAGGACTACTTTAACACTTGATGATGTGGTTAAGGCGTTGAGGGATAATGAAAGGATGACGAGGAGTGATAGCTTCTCCAATGGTGACAGAGTACTAGTTGCGGAGGGTTCTGAAAGAGGGAGAAATTATAATCGTGGTGGCTCAAAAGGAAGAGGAAGGTCTCAATCTAGGGGAGATAGAGATATGAGTAAGATTGAGTGCTTCTACTGTGGAGAGACTGGTCATATGCAGATGTGTTGCCCACAATTTCGTGATGATTTGAAAAGTTTACGTGGTGTGAAAGGAAAGAAAAAGGTTGACGAAGAGAACGTTAACACGATTGATAGTGGTAGTGATAATGGAGATTTTCTTTTGACAGAAACTATAGTTGCTGCTGATGTGATTGAGGAGAAGAAGTTTGAATGGGTGCTAGATTCAGCTGCTTCAGTGCATATTTGTAAACATCGAGCTATGTTTGACACTTTGCGATCGGAGGGAAATTTCGGAGAAATCAAAGTTGGTAATGAGCAGAAATTGAAGATTGAAGGTATTGGGAGTGTGCGCTTCAAGCTTCATGATGGGACTGTGAAAACCGCTTTGAATGTAAAGTATGTTCCTGGTGCGACTGCGAATTTGCTTTCACTAGGAGTTTTGACATCTCGTGGGTATCGATATGTTGGAAGAAGACAAACATGCAAAGTGTACAAAGGAAAGCGCTTGATTCTTCGAGGGAGAAAAAGTGCGAGAAATATTTGCTATTTGGAGGGGCAATCCTTGCGTGGAAGATCCTTTTGTGATGACAAAAAGGAGAAGAAATTTGGGAAAAGAGTTCGCTTCTCTGGACTTGATGAGATTTTAGGAAATTTTGGTCAAGGGGAGATTTGTTAGGAATTTGACCAATATTGCCTAAATTCTATTATGAGTACGAAAAGATTACTTATCCCATATTGGTTAGGATAAGGAATAGTAATCCCATATCAATTAGGAAAGGGGAAAAGTGGGTGTGCCTCCCCTATATAAATAGGCTTCACTAGTTAGGATTTTGATAGAATTGGAGAGAACTTGAGAGAGTTAGCATATGTTTACAATTTAGAGAGAGAAATTGTACGCTTGTATGCGATTGGTGAGGATATTCAAGAGTGTTGAGAGAGAGGGTGTCTCCATTCTTGTAATATCAAGAAATATATAGAAGTTATATTTTGGGTGGAATAGGCTTTTAGCCGAACCACAGAATATTGTGTGTTTTATCTTTATTTTGTATTGTGTGTTGTTTGATTTTCTCTTGTTGCGGATTTCTTGTATGGGTGAGTGATCCTAACAAATTGCACTTTGGTGACCTAAGTTTTACACATACTTGCAATACGGCAGCCAAGAATGTAATTTAGTCAATCAATGCCCTAAGTTTGCAATTTTTAGCAAATTGGTATAAAAACTAACGAAAGCATTAATTTCTTGACGAGATGAATTTCATGTGCCTTTCACGTGAGTGAGGGGTAATTTTGTCATTTCCTGATCAAATTGAACACATCGTTGAGTTGCCCTTCTCCTTCTACATTAACACCGTCAACAACCAACCCTAGACCTCCATTAATTCCTTGTGCCCATCTCCTCCTTAAAATCGAACCAGGCATTCTTTAGTACTACTTCTTCTCCATCCTTCTGTACTACTTGTCAGCCAGAATGAATTGCCGATGTGGGTTAATAGCAAGAGAACAAACCTCTTGGACTTATAGAAATCCTGGTAGGAGGTTCGTCAATTGCCCAAATAATGAGGTAAGTTTTAATTTTCCAATGTGTATATGAATTTCGAATTCTATTTGAGAAATTTACAGTCCATTGATTTAGAAATTTTAATGGTGTAATTTTTCTTTAATTGCAGACTCGGAATGGGTGCAATTTTTTAATTGGATAGATCCACCCATGTGCTTTAGATCTACTATGATCATACCTGGTTTGCTGCGCAGAAGGAATCGCTTGGAGCTAACAGTTGCAAGCCAGAGGAAGAAGATAGCAATTTTGATGATTTTGCTTGTTTTGTCCTGGTTGTTTTTTTTTTTTTTGGGAGGTAGGATTGGAAATGGGTTGGAAAGTAATCTTTATGTATGAATCCATGTATTAGAAAGTAATGTTTGGATTTGTATGAAATGTAAATTGAATCTACTGTTTGGTTATGTTTTTGTATGAGCAAATTTTGAACCTAGAAAAACAGAGCACAAAATCAACCAAAATTCAGTAAACAGAGCAGCAACACCAGACCATCAACCTTATTCATTACCCTTAGCGGCAAACATCAGAAATCCAAGATGAACACCAGAACAATCAAAACCAACCAAAACCAACCTTCATTTTCACTTCCAAAACAAGTCTATACAAGGAATGTAGAATGATCTGGAACATATAAACATGACAGCGGCTAAGTGTAAAAAGGCATAAACCACTGCCTTACTGCCTTATACAACTTGTTTGCTATCAATGTGACCAAATCAAAGGGCATAAACAAACCCAAAACTGCCCTGTACAACCTGTTTTGTACTAAAACCAAAGTAAAAGGGCATAAACAAACCCAAAAGAGCCCTATAAAGTATATGTACCAACATTAACAGCAAAAACACATGCATACACAAATCTCAATCACATTATCAGTTGGACTTGAGGTTCTTTCTTAAGTTTCTTCTTTCCTCCTTCTGAACCACTTCCACTTGCACCTCCCTTCTTTGCTTGAGCTTTTAACTGATACAAGGTAATATAATTCCCCCCCCCCATTTGAATGTATCCTTCCTTATGTTGAGATTGACTATCTTTTGCTGGTTAAGATGGTCCAATCTCTCCAAAGCTCTTATTAATTGCAGCCTTCTCTCTTCCAGTTGGAACAACCATTTGCATCACCCCTGGTGGAGGTACATTACACACTTTATTCACTAAACATGGTGGGGACTGAGTTGCAGGGGGGTGGTTGAGTTTGAGTAAAGAACACCTAATAAAACAAGTGGGAGAGAGAGAGAGAGAGTATTTGTTAGTATTAAATAGTTAGAAGACTGAGTTTGAATTGACCAAAGTAAAAAAAAAAATTGTACTTGCCTCCTCTGGTGAAACATTTAAATTCCCAACATTGGCTTTTCTCTTCATTGGACTCTTTTTCAACATTTCCTCTTCAATCTAACAAAAAATACAAGTTAAAACCTGAACCATAAAGCATTTATAAAAAATTGACCATTTAAAAAAGATTACTTTACCAATAGTAAAGTCTTATCCAAGTAGTTGTTTGCTTCATTCAATGCTTCAAAAGTGCTTGCATCTCCATTTTGAACAAACTCATTTGCAGCTTCAAAAACAGCATCACCAGCTGGCTTTTCCTTGGCAATTTGACAGCTTCTCTTGTTATGGCCCTCTCCCTTACACACACTACATTTATTTGGCTTTGTATATACCCTCCTTTTCAACTTTTTTGTTCCATCCTGAAGCTCATTAGTTAATTCCACAGCCACACCATCAGTCTTCTCTTTTTCCTTGTCCTTGTTAAATAATGACCTTCTTCTCAACTTTTTGGGTCTTCCTGCCTTTTTTCTTAAATTTGGAGGCCTCACATGTACAAATCCTGAAGCTGGCCACATATCTGGGCTATCCATGGGATTTATCAAGTACCTATAAACCTTCTTGTAAGTCTCAGTCCAATAACACTCATGCACATAGTTCACAGGATCTTTATCTATCGATGCCATACATGAAATGGCATGACTACATGGGATGCCAGACAAATCCCATTTCCTGCAAGTACAACTTTTATCTCCAAGAATAACTGAGTATTTTGAACCATAAGAACAATCGACTTCGTACTTATGACCCCCAGCTTCTTTTGGAATGCAGTCTTGTGCCATTTTCTTTCTCTTCTCCAACTCCTTAAAAATCTTAGGACATAATTTCCCTTTAAATGTCTTTGATGTTGTGTCCCTATTTTTTTGAAGCCTAACCATCAACAATGTTCTTATTGCTTCTAGACATGATAATATTGGCATTTCTCTTGCTTGCAGAATGTAACTAGTAAAACTTTCTGACAGGTTATTGAGCAAAATATCGCACTTCACAGATGTATCAAATGCTGACCTTGACCAGTGTTCAGGTGGCTTATCATCAAACCAATGAAATGCATTTTTGTCATTCTCTGCCATTTGTTCCGTCCAGTGTTTGAACCTGCTCACAGTTGTTGCCCTTGCTGCATTCCACAATAAATTTTTTTGTAAGTTAACCCTTTAAATCCTGCATTTCTCATGTTCCCTAACAAGTGCATTACACAGAACCTGTGCTCAGCATTAGGAAGAAGATCTTTCACACACTCAATTAAACCCTTTTGTTTATCTGACATCACTGTGAAACCAACATCATTTATTTGAAGATCCTCAATCAACTGCCCCATAAACCAGTTCCATGAATCCTTGGACTCAGTCTCAACCACTGCATAAGCCACAGGGTACCAATTGTTGTTTGGATATCCCTGAAGCTGATAGCAATTGACCCCCATATTCCCCTTTTAAAAAGCACCCATCAACACTTAGTATGTTTCTGCACTTTTTGAAGCCATTCTTTAAACCACTCAAACAAACCTAGAATCTTTCAAATTTGGCTTCCCCCATTTCCATACTCCCATCAACCAATTTCATCTTCACAGTAGAACCAGGATTTCTTCCCAATCAATTCTTGAATCAAACAATCTACCCTTAGGTCTAATATAATCATCATCACTGTGATACCCATCTATCCCTTCATCACTTTCATAGTCACTATCATCCATTCTCACTTTTTTTCCCATCACAGATAAGCAAGTGCCTTTAACTTTACCACCAATTGACAAACCATCATATTCAACATTCACATCAACATTAGCATCATAACACATGTCATCTGCTTCACTACCATATTGACTATCATTAATGGACTCAAATGATTCATCACTCATTCCATCATCCTCATTAACTATCATTTCAACATATATTTCTGCCTCCTTTTCCTCTCTTTCACAAATGTACTTTGGTATGTCTAGCACATCAGTATCATTATTAATTACTTTAAACCCAACATGACAATCCATTATATAAATTTTCTGAGTAAACTGTATGATTTCACTATCTTTGACCCCCAGTTCATTTGCCATGTCTTTAAGGTCACAAAGTCTAGTCTTCTCAGGTATTACATAATCAAACCAACCAACCCCACTTCCACTGTAACAATTTGGATCACTTTCAAAAAATTTTCCACCATAAACCATTCTAACAGTATAATAATTGCTCATTCCTACAAAAAATATTCAATAAAGCATTTAGGGACCACAAACACACAGGTCAATGAATAAAAAGTACAAAAATGCTTATTTCACATGTAAAGTTAAAAGTTCATGGACCCATTTGTTTTAAAAACAACAAACTTAGAATCTATGAGCTCATTCATGGACCCATTATGCATAAATAACACAAAAAATGCTAATTTTATACTCACCATATACTGGAGTACCATCAAGCAAGAACCCATCCAAACGCTTGAACCAATTAACGCCATCCGCAGTTGACATTGTAGCGCCGTATTTCGCGTTACGACTCTAACAATCGGGGATTTGGGAGAAATGAGGAACACTTTGCCCTAATTGCGAAGTAGTGATTTCAATTTCGCCTTACTTACGACTCTAAGAATCGGGAATTTGGGAGAAATGACGAACAATTTGCCCTAATTGCGAAGGTGATGTGTTCAATTTGACCAGGAAATGACGAAATTACCCCTCACTTAATTCATCCCGTCAAGGAATTAATGATTTCGTTAGTTTTTATACCAATTTGCTAAAAATTGCAAACTTAGGGCATTGATTGACTAAATTGCACTCTTGGCTGCCGTATTGCAAGTATGTGTAAAACTTAGGTCACCAAAGTGCAATTGACCCTATATACGGAGCACACCGGAACATTTAAATAATCTTTTACCTCCATTATTATATAAATAAATTGCATTTTAGTTATCTGAGTTTGTCGAGATATTTCAATTGGTTATCGAATTTGCATTTGTTACAAGTTGGTTATTGAGTTTGTCTTTTTGTTGCAATCAGGTGTAATTTTGAATGAACCGTTAAAAATCTAATGAAGGTTGTAACATGTGCGTCTCACGTGTGTTACTTAAGGGTATTTTCGTCTTTTCCTTAGAGGGAGACTTGCACGGTTTATTCACGTGAATGCAACTGATTTGGAGGATATTTATGGGGGGTTAAGTATAAAATTTTGTTAAGAAATAAATATCATTCAAACCCAACAACCACCCCACCACCACACCCACCGTCTTTCTAATAACCAGCAACCACCACTTATCATCCCTCCGCCACGAACCACCACAGCTTTTCTGACCGACAACCGCCGCCACACAACTCCGGCATAATCACCCATTGAATTAACATTCCTTCATTAAATCACATGCATCCACATTCTTTAAACCAATTTAAAGTTTCTTCAATCCCAAAAAATAGAAGAAAAAAAACCATTTCAATTCATTAAAATTAAACAACAGGCAGACCTGACAACTTCTCTCTTTGCCCGTTGTTTCTTCATAGTCGATTCCAACGAGATTCCGGCAATTTCGATTTCTTCATTTATCTAATTTTAACAAGTAAATCTCTTTCTTCTATGTTTCTGCACCGCTACGACCTGGAAGGTTGGATTGTAAAGTGGAGTTTGGACTACCAGATCTAGAGAGTAAATCTCAGATTTTTAAGATCCATACACGAACAATGAATTGTGAAAGAGATATCCGTTTTGAACTTCTATCTGCTTTATGCCCAAATTCAATCGGTAAACCAGAACTTAATTGCGGGTGAGGAGGGTGGGAGAGGGGGTGGTGATGGCGGTGAAGGTGGGGTAAGGAATGGCGGCCGGTGGGTGAGGGTAGAGCCGAGAGAAGGAAGAAGAAGAGAGATGTAGTCAACTGCTATCTTTAACCTTCTCCTAATGTAGTGGATTGGAGAGAGGAAGTAGAGTGAGAAGGTAGAAAGAGAATGGATAGAGAGAGGAAGTAGAGTGAGAAGATAGAGAGGAAGTGGAGTGAGAAGACAGAGAGAGAAAGAAAGAGAATGGAGAGAGAGAGAGAGAGAGTGGTTTTGTTTTTATATTTAACATTCTCCTCATTTTTAGAAAATGTCAACTATCCCCCTTAAAATCGTAGGGTCAAATTCGATGGAAAAGATCAAAATAGCCCTTAAGTAACACACGTGAAACGCACATGTTACAGCCTTCGTTAGATTTTTAACGGCTCATCCAAAATTACACCTGATCGCAACAAAAAGACAAACTCAATAACCAACTTGTAACGAATGCAAATTCGATAACCAATTGAAACATCTCGACAAACTCAGGTAACTAAAATGCAATTTGCCCTTATTATATCCACCTTTTAACATTAAACTCAAATCTATCCCATCATCAATTTTCACATTCCCCACCTTCTCACATTTTTCACCATTACATCCAAATCACTCTCTTCATTTTTTTTACAGCCAAATCAAAATTACCTCCCTTCTCCTACTATCTTAAACAATCTGTTTTCGTGGCAAAAATTCAGTCAGGGTTGGATATTTTTTTGCCCAGAATTTGCCACACTCGTCCAGAAAATCAAGAGTTAGGCCACACCCTAGCCAAAAAACGAGAAAATGTTCGGCAACAACCAGACGAACCTTTAATAAAATTCGGCCCCTGGTTTGCCAATTTTGGGTTGAAATTCGGCAAGTACCGACCGAACTTTTGTTATTTTAGATGAAAAAAATTGGCCTAACATTTAGGTTATTAACATTGTTTTAATCGTAGTTTTACAAAAAAATAAATCAAAACTACCCTTATTAGGGGTTTCGGCAGGTAGTGGCCGATAAGTTTCAAAGTATTCTGCAGCAAGTAATGACCGGTTTTTTGGATTGGTTCGGCAAGTACCGACCGAACTTTTGTAATTTAGGTTAAATTTTTTTTTAAAATTAGGGCTATTATTTAGATACTTAACATTGTAAATAATTGTTTAAACATAATGCAAACATAATCACAATACCAACATAATTCAAACATAATCGAATGAGAATAATTGTTCAGACATAATACAAACATAATCATATGAGAATAATTGTTCAAGAAATATTTAAGAAATATTCTAAAGTTCAGCTAGGAATTGATGAAATATTCAAGAAATTCGACCGGATGTGGATGACATTTTGAAGATTTTCGGCCACTACTGGCCGACCTCGAAATCAGTAACTACTGGCCGATCAGATCTTGAAATTCGGCCACTACTGGCCAAACCACCCTAAATCTAGATTTGAGCAAATTAAATCATAAGAATTCTCAAATTGAAACTATAGCAAAAAATATTTAATGAAACAAAATCCCAAAAATTTGATTTATCTCTTTCTCTCTCTCTAGTCACCAAAGAGTGTTGATGGGTGTGGGTGAGTGGGTGAGAGTTAATGGTTAATGGGCGTGGATGGGTGGGTGAGAATTAATGGGTAAATGGGTTCAGGGGTATAAATGGAAAGAGATGGGGTTGTTTTAATTTTTTGGGGGTGGATTTAATGATACGAGTTTACTCAACAATTTTAAGGGCCTATATAACAATTCTCGTAGCTAAATCATAGGGGTAACTGGTAGGAAGAAAATTAGGGGTGTAAATGTTTCACTTGGTTCGGTTTGAGGGAATTTACGGATCGAACCACAAGTCATCCGGTTTGAAAAAATTCCAAACCAAACCGAACATGAAAAAATTCAAACCAAACTGCTATGGTTTGGTTCGGTTTGGTTCAAACCTCGGTTCAAACCGCGGTTAAGATAAGACTGTAGTACAGACCGTGGTTCAGACCACGTACGGTTTATACTATGATTCAAACCATGATTCAGACTGCAACTCATTATTAGATTTGTTTAAATATTTCGTGATCAGCGAGGAAGTGCGAAAGATGCGGGTGTTTAAAAGGAAAATCGGGGGAGGAGAATGACTAGATGAAGAGAGAAGCCGAAGGAAAAAAAAACACTTTACAATGTCGATCGTGAATAGAACTTGGTTATTTATGTGTCATAATGATGAAGATAACAAATGATGAAAATAATATTAAGAGTGAGTTTGGGAGTGTTTTTTTGTGACTTATAATCACTTTTGAAGCTCAAAATCACTTTTATTAGCGTTTGGATAACAATAATGATTATGATTTTAAGCTGTTAAAATGCAAAAAACTGTGTTTTGGTAGAAGCAGCTATGACCCAACTTTCACTAAAAGTGATTGTTAGAAGTTGTTATTTGTGTTATTTTTACAATAATAACCTCTATCTCTTTTGTACATTTATTATATCGAGATACATATCATAAATGTCATTTTTGATATTTATCTTTTATAATCAGTTTTGAACATATCTTATCCAAACACAATTACAAATTATAATATTTATTACAAAATAATAGATTTTTTTAAAATCACTTTTGAATAATCACTTTCGGAGAATTAGAAGCAATGCCAAACTCACCATAAATAAGATATAAAATGGGGGTTAGGATTAATATGTGTAATTTAAATTTTTTTTATTGATCTAATAGTAAATATTAATAAATATACGAAAATATAAATAAGATATAAAACGAGAGTTATGATTAGTTTAGGTAATGTGGTTTGGTCTAGCGGTTCGATTTGGTGGTTTAGTCTCGCGGTTCGGTTTGGTCGTTCGGTCTCGCGGTTCGGTTTGGTGGTTCGTTCTCGCGGTCTCAAACTGCGATTTGGTTTGGTCTTGTAGGGTCAGACCACAAATCAAACCATGTGGTTTGCCAATATTTGAGATCGAACCGAACCATTCATACTTGAAAACCAAACTAAATCGCATGATTTGGTTCGATTCGGTATCAAATCGCGATTTGAACCGAACCATTTACACCCCCAACCCCCAGAGAAAATAATGAGTGGAGAAACCTAAGGCATCCTGGTCTTGTGGTATGCTAACCGGCCTCCCTTCTGGGAGGTCATAGGTTTGATTCCCCATGGGGCTCTTATATGTGGATATATATACCATGAGTTTCAGGATCCTTAGGAGGCCCCCGGGGCACATCCGAGCGGTTAAGAAAGCAGCATTGCTGGGCTTGCAACCTCAGCGTGGAGAGTTCGAATCTTGGCAGGAGCAGCTGGAGCATCCAATTAATTGGTGATGTAAGAGTGATGTAAATGCCTTGTAGGAGGGCTCCCTTGGGGCCAGGAGTATAAGGGGTGCTGTACCTCGGGCATATCCCGCGATTTACCTCCGCCGGTCACTGAGAGGCCGGTAGCTGGTGGTCCAGGATTAGTCCGGCGAAGCTGAGAACTTGGGTATAAAAAAAAAAATAATAATAATAATAATGAGTGGAGGTTGAGAACCACTTTGGTTGTCATAACTAGAAGGACCATCAAAATTACAAAAATTCATTAAGATTTTGAGACGGAAAAAGTATATTATTATAAAATGTAACTTATGTTTATATAAGATTTAAAATGTTAGTAAAATAAAAAAGAACTCATGTTAATAAAAGATGTAACTTATTTTTACTCTCTCCCGATAGAATGTACTCCTTTCGTCCCGCTCGAAAGGGCAAAATTTGTGCCTTGCACGGAAATTAAGAAAAGTGATGTAGGAAAGAGAAAAAGCGTATAGTGAAATAAATATTGTGAATGAAAAGTGATGTAGAAAAGAGAAAGTGAGATAGGGAATAGTTAGTGGATATTTATTGTGAGAGTATGACAAGTGGGTCCCACAAATAAAGAAGTAATAAAAAACTTTCTATTTTTGGGTTGTGCCCTTTTAAATATGACGCCCAAAAAGAAAATTTGTGCCCTTTCGAGTGGAACGGAGGGAGTAATGCATACTATATTATAATAAAATGTAATGCATACTATATTATACTATATTATAAATTATAAGATGTAATTCATGTTACTATAAATATAAATGTAACTCATCGACAAATACAAATATCGACAAATGTGAGCGTACATGCCCGCCCCAGATCCCCAAATTACATCTCATTGTATGAGTT
Source organism: Adenophora triphylla var. japonica (assembly GCA_022495995.1). NCBI lineage: Eukaryota > Viridiplantae > Streptophyta > Magnoliopsida > Asterales > Campanulaceae > Adenophora > Adenophora triphylla. Next base: position 226,235 of record JAFEMH010003733.1, read on the forward strand.
TTGAGAGAATCCTCAATGCTTCTAAAGACACAGGTGAAAATAGACGTGAATGATGTTTCAAATAGTTAACTACTGGTTTTAACTAAGCAATTTTTGTGGCTTTGTCAAATGAGGGTAAACATATCAACTATAACTATGGCTGCTTTGAATTCACAACTTTAAAAGAAAAATATATAAGTAATTTCATCAATTCTCAATAACATTAGCACAAGAAATGAGAAATGAAAAATGAAAAATAAAAATAAAAAACTCATCTCATTACATGTAAGATCTCAAGGGGGGTAGAAATGGTGGCCTAAAAAAAATCACAAACTTGCACGCATATCAGCATATACATTACAACATGATGATTCCATCTTCAAGATATGCCTTCAGTTATTGCTTTCTGCACATGATGGGAGCCCCCAAAACTTCAGCAAATTCCACTAGAACTGCGGACTATATCAAACACATTTTCAAGGCAAATCCCAGTTTCAAGAAGATAGGAATGATATATGTTTGCTACATTTGTAGCTGTCAGAATAACCATTTGCCTGACCACCATTTTTCAAGCATCACGAGCGGGAGAGAACCCCTTTTGAGCTGCAAAAAGGCATTGCTACACAACTTTAGCTCACTCATGATTTTAGCTAGTTCACACGTAAGGCATTATTTCAAAAGAAAGTGAGAGGGGGAACAAATTGCTGTTTTCAGCTTTTCAAGCAGAAAAATCAGCAGCAAACTGTGCAGGCCTCAAGCAAAAAGCATGTTAAAGATGCACGAAATGGTTACAATAGCTGTTTCAATTCAGCCTATCGTGAAAGTCAGAAAAGCACTATGAAGAATAAAAAATACGATGCCCTTCAAATCATAAAGAGTAACATCAAGAAAACGAGTATTGTCCTAGGAGTTGGAAAAAAGGGTGCACTAGAACAAAGGGGGTCAAAATTATGCTATAGTGGTATTTTTTCCTGCATTTAAGGGGATCAAAATTGAAAAAAATACTGTTTATAGCGGTAAAAAATGTTAATTTCCTAAACTTAAAGGTGGTAAAAATGACATAACTCCAAAATCAAGGGGGTCGAATGACCCACATGAGCCTCAAGTGGCTTCGCCACTGACTTGAACAGTCTGATTTGAGGGATAATTTTAAACTCATACAATCTATTTAACATGTTTAACTCAAACCTTGGCACAGTGCCGCCACGTCGTGTGTCATATTCTGTTGCTTGTCGGAGAGCTCTAGCAAAAGCCTTGAATGTTGCCTCAATTATATGGTGAGAATTTTTTCCAGCAAGCTGCATTCATCCAAAACCCAATACTACGATGAAGTTGGAACTCAATAAAAACCAGATTATAAAGAACTTCTGAAAAGATGTTTAGTTTCATAACTGAGGTGATCAAGACAAGGACAAATACCATACTCCTTCCGTCCTGGAATGATTTTCCTACTTTTTGTTTTTGGTGCTACTATGAATGAACTTTGAACAATAATTTTACGTTGATTTAATTATCCTAATGTAAATCAAAAACTTGTTATTGATAGTTGTTGATTTAATTATCCTAATGTAAATCAAAAACTTGTTATTGATATACCATTATAAATACTATCAACGACAATTTTTAGATTTTCATTAGGATAATTTAATTAACCTAAAATTATTGTTCAAAGTTCATTCAAAGTAACACCAAAAGAAGTAGGATGATCATTTCGGGACAGAGGGAATATTTGTTAACTCATGCCGGGACTGATGAAATAGCAGTCACAGCAGAGTGGTGTAAAAAAGCTACAAGGGAATTACAAGTTACAGAAGTTGAGATTTATTAGGGCTTAGTCCAAAGTTTTAAATATCAACTAATATGTGGAATGCATTATCTAGTAAATAATCTGTCAATGACTACACCATCAGTATCAGTATATTTATTGACGGACGGATAAGCACGGATTTGGTAATTACCTGTCGGATGTGAAGTGTCATTCCAGATGTATTAACCAAAGACTGGAAAAAATGCTCCACCAACTACATCAAAAGAAGTTTCATAATAACCATTAAATTAGAATCAATCAAGTTTTCTATGTTGTTTACAGGAGAAATCCATCCAATTTTATCATAACGATTTACAAGGAATCCAGAAACCTTATGATATGTATACATGGAACAGCCAGTCTACAGAAACTTGACACGGAAAAATAAAGAAACAAATTCTGCATAGTAAGAACTGATATCCTAGCACCCTGAATGTGAGCATCTAATAGTTTAGCTGTCTCGAGATGGGATCTTATGATGGCCTTCAGTATGACAAAGATAGGGCTGTAAACGAGCCGAGCCGAGTCGAGCTTTTGATGTTTCGAGCTCGAGCTCGTTAACTTTTAAACGAGCTCGAGCTCGAGCCCAGAATTCCTGTTCGAGCTCGGCTCGAATCAAGTTTCGAGCTTTTCGCGAGCCGGCTCGCGAGCTTTTCGCGAACTGCTTGAACTCGAGTATTAACGAGCCGAGCTCGAGCTTCGACTTATTTTTTGAAAAAAAATCTAAAATCAAACGAGCTTTATCGAGCCCTAATTCGAGTTGTAATCGAACTCGAGCCTAAACAAGCTTATATATATATACTCCCTCCGTCCCACTATACTTGACACCCAAGGGGTGGGTTCAAAAACCAAGGAAAAAGAATAAAATAAAAAAATGTGTGGTGGAAAATGAAGAGAGAGAATGAGTGGGGTAAATAGTAGTGTTGGTTGAATAAATGTGTGGTAGAAAATGAAGAGAGAGAATGAGTGGTGGGGTAGAGTGAATATAAAAATATAAAAACTTGGTTATTTTTGGAAGGTGTCAAGTATAGTGGGACGGCCCAAAATGGAAAGAAGTGTCAAGTATAGTGGGACGGAGGGAGTATATATATTTATATATATATATATATATATATATATATATACTAAAATTCATTCGAGCTTTTAACGAACCGAGCCCGAGTCGAGCTCAAACGAGTCGATCTCGAACAAAGCTCGTCGAACATACGAGCCGAACACGAGCCGAGCTCGAAAAAATGACGAGCTTAAAAATCGGTTCGAGCTCGAGCTCGAGTTCAACTCGAGCCCACTCGAACTCGAGCCCGAGCCGAGCTCGAACAGGCTCGCGACGTGTAACAGCCCTACAAAGAAGACCAACTTAGATAAATAGCCATGTGATGTGAGTGAAAGGTAAACAATTTCAATTTTTTATACATAATTGTCATTTTTCTAACTTATGATTCTGTTTTTTAAAATATTTTGTTATCATTTCTTTCTATGATTTCATGGCTTTCAGTAATTAATACAAGTAGTGGAAGTTTATATCAGGCCTGGTAATTATTCTTGAGCATTTATTAAATTAGTAAATTCAATGTTATTTTATTTTTTTGGGGGTGGGGAGAGGGGATGCTCAATCCCCAAAAGGGCTTCACTTTTAGTCCTCGTTTATAAATATAACTTCCTTCGTCCCTAATATGTCCATGTTTCACTTTGGAAGGAAATTGAGGATACTGAAGTTTAGGCAATTTTAGTAGCAAAAATGCAAAGTACGCTTAGTATCATCCACCTTATACACAAATAGAATTGCAAGTTTACATTGGAATATCATAATTGTTAAAGGTTAATTTTATGACTTCCTTAAAAATGGACATTCATTGAGGGATGGAAGGAGTGAAAAAAAATAAAATTGTTCAGGACAAATTTACCAAAGTAAAGCTAATGGGAGTAAGATAAGGCAACAAAAGAAACAGGGTATACGTGAACTAAACAAGAGAAACATACCTGAGTGTCATAAGTTCCAACTCTCGCAGTGGGTATAGCCAAATTGTAACCTAAATGCGGCCGGCCAGATAAATCCTATATGAGAAAGTTACCATAGAATACTCATCAAGTTTGCACAAAAAGCAACATTGGTAGTATGAAAAGAATTTTCATCGCAAACACTTTGCACTAGTATAAAAGGCAAAAAAGATTGGCAGTAGTTTCTGCTCTCTCTCTCTCTCTCTCTCTCTCTATCTCGCACCCCAGCGTGATTCTTTGCTCATCTTTCTATGAACTGAATCAGTCTTTCTCATTAAAAATACAAACAGTTTCCAATTCTAACCACAGCTTCACCTATTCGTAAAAAAAAAGAATAAAAGGACTTGAATCTTCTTTGGACTAAAATGAGATGATGGTTCAATGTGCGAATATTAACGGAATACAACAGGCTCTGCCAGTACCAATATAAATTTACTGAAAAGGTTGCTGTTCTGTCATTATGTTGCAGTCAGCAGAGGGAAATGTGTTTCACTAATTTGAAAAGATCATCTTTGACCCCTACACACTATATTTTTATGACAGGTATCAATAGCAAGTTTTACTCATTATACAACAAGTTCATTTCGGATCTTCAGGATATCTCGTCAGGTTCAAATACTGTGGTTAATTCCAATACACTAGGTACCTTCACAGTCATACTATACTGGTTAAAACATCTCCTATGTTTCTAGCATTTTCCTTTGACCAATGAGAACTTTCCTTCCCATTATTGGGGTGTAAGGGGACTGTGCCTCACACATTAAAATTGACCAGCTTGTAGACTAATACAGATGAATCATTGGCACCTCAAGTACATCTGGATGCAAATAATGCGGACACGGTAAATAAAGTAGAGAAAGGACTTAAGATTTCTCTTAACTCACAGAGGAATTAATGAATGAATGATCAAATAATTAGCATAACCAACCAAGAAAGAATATTAAGTCTAATTAATGGAACCAGTTATACACTCTAGCCTTGGTGAACCAACAATTTCTTCCTACTTTCCCCCACAAGGACATTCAATGATTAGGTTCTGCCACAGAGTTCGTTTACAATTGACCATCAGCATTCTTATAAAGCCAACACCAATATGAACTGTTCAAGTTCAGAGAAATTATAAGGTTGTAGAGCCAAAAAGTAACATATAGGACAAGTAACATTATACTACTACCTACCAACGTGACGTGTACCAGTGCTTCATCAAGAGGAGCAGAAAAGTCACCAAATCTATTTATTCCTTTCCTATCACCAAGTGCCTGCAGCAAAGCCTGTTAAAAACAAGTTGTGGCTAGTTAGTTTGGCACAGATCTCCATAAGACAGGAAAAGGAAAAATAATCATAAAAATATTGAATCCAAACAATTGAAAGATAGCCAAGGGAATTATTGGGAGATCACCGTTCCAATGGCAAGGGCAACATCTTCATTCGTATGATGGTCATCAATGTGAATATCGCCAGTAGCCTTTACATGTACATCGAACAATCCATGCGAAGCAAGTTGCTAATAGAAGGAAGAAGAAAAGCATTATGAGCATGCTGTTAAAACGACACCTGTCCCAATGCTTTTTCCTGGGCTAAGTAGTTTTTTGCAGGCGGAAAATACATCAAGCATCTCCTTAGATGCCAAAAAATACTGAAAATGATTTTTAATAGGTATTACTTGATCTTGTTGCAACGAAAACAAACAAATTCTAACTAAATTAATTTCTTAATAGACAACTTTCTCCTTTCACCCAATACAAAAGTAAGGATAAAATATACAGAAAATGGAGTTTTTATAAATCTATTTATATACATTACTTCCCGAACAACACCTTTCAGAATAAAATTGAAAAATTCTACATCAATTTCCTTCAGAGTCCATCAACCTACTTCTGTATAGATTCCACTGATGCCAAACGTAAAACTCATTCATTACAAAGGAGAGACCAAGAGAGTTCTCATTCAGCATAAAGCATATACTCTATATGCCTCCATTTTGCTACCAACTATAGAGTTTAATTTCAGATTATCTTATTGGTCGATAATGCCTTTCAGTGGACAGTAGAAAGGCCCAATTTTCATTTCAATGAAGATAAGCTGACGATTGAATTTGTAAAATCAGTCTTTTTCGGTCCTACAAACTAGTGAGTCCGGGGCACTAGAACATACTTTACATTGTAATGCAGGATATTTAAACTAATATTGGCTTTACTTTCACAAATCCATATGGTAAAACAAAATTAAACACTCAAAAACATGCTAAAGGAAAAAAATACTGACATCCAACATGTGATCAAGAAATGGAATTCCGGTACTGCTGTCAGCCAAACCAACGCCATCCAAGTTAATCTTAACCGCAACATTGGTTTCTTTGGTAACCCTTTTGACTTCCCCAAATCGACCTCCAACTAAAACCCCTCAAAAGAGTTAAAAATTATTATCAATAAAAAACACTGCATTTATTAATTAAGACAAACTAATTAAGGGTTTTCAATTATACCAGTGTCAACCCTGGTGGCGGTGGTTGGGGAGCCATTAGCTTGTACGAGAGAGGAGGCGGAGGTGGGTGTTTGAGAGTTCATTATTAGGCCGAGTTTCCGGCGGCGCTGTTGATTGTGGCGGGACGTGGGGATGAGGGTGATGGATTGTGGTGGCTTAAACCTAATTTGGTGGGATGAAGATTGGTTGAAATTATTTGCTACTGGATTGGGAATCGAAAGCTCCATTTGTTTTGTGAAAAAACTGAAAAATCGACCGATTGTTGTGTCTTTCGGACGGCGGCGCTTTTTTCTAAATTTATTAGAAATAGTTACCATTAACTCCCTATAGTGTTGAATACTTATATTTTACCTCCTTGAGCTAGCTCGATTATGCTGAATGACAATATCAGTCAAATACTTAACGGACGTTAAATGTATTCATTAATTTCTGTTTTAACCCCTAAGGTTTGGATAAATTTCGATTTCATCCCTATATTTTGCATTTGTCTCAGAACAGACCGTTTTATCAGTATACTTTTCAAGTTTTAATTATAACCAAATAGTCTATGAGAAACGGAAAACAAATTCTTAGACTCTGTTTTGTTTTTTTTTTGTTTTTTTTTTTTGTTTTTTTTTTTTTTTTTTTTGTGGAGTTGTGGGTTTGTACTGATCTTGTGAAAACGTCTGTGTGTGTGTGTGAGAGAGAGAGAGAGAGAGAGAAAAGTGAGTGAGTGAGTGAGTGAGAGAGAGAAATAAAAAACCAAAAAGAAAAAAAACCATTAAGACTACCCACAGTGGGTGGGATGAAATGGAGATGAAATCCATTTCATCCAGCTCCTTCCTTGCAATGGTAAAGTGAAAAGTAGTTGTCTTAATAGGTGGGATGAAATATTTCATCCCAGTTGAAACGCCTATTTTTTTTTTTTTTTTTTCTTCTGAATCCGACAAGTGTCACCGATTGATTGGGTATATGGATTTTCGAATTTAATATTTTATCCCAAATTTTTGAGCTTAATTATCACCTAGTAAATTATTTTTTTTTAAATTTTTTTTTACCAAAATTCATCATTTTTTTCCCCTACAAATTGATATAAGTTTCATTTGATTTGGACACAAAAAAAAACACTTAATTTTCAATTTGGGCTGAATTATTACCTAGTAAATTGATTTTTTTTTTAATTTTTTTTTTCACCAAAATTCATCATTTTTTTTCCCTACAAATCGATATAAGTTTCATTTGATTTGGACACAAAAAAAAACACTTAGCTTTCAATTTGGGCTGAATTATTACCTAGTAAATTATTATTTTTTTTAATTTTTTTTTCACCAAAATTCATCATTTTTTTTCCCTACAAATCGATATAAGTTTCATTTTATTTGGACACAAAAAAACACTTAGTTTTCAATTGGGGCCGAATTATTACCTAGTAAATTATTATTTTTTTAAATTTTTTTTTTCACCAAAATTCATCATTTTTTTTCCCTACAAATCGATATAAGTTTCATTTGATTTGGACACAAAAAAAAACACTTAGTTTTCAATTGGGGCTGAATTATTACCTAGTAAATTATTATTTTTTTTAATTTTTTTTTCACCAAAATTCATCATTTTTTTTCCCTACAAATCGATATAAGTTGATGCAATATTTTTTTAATTAAGTGTGAAATATTTTTTTAATTATAAATAATAATAATTATTATTTTACTAATCATAAAAATAAATAATATAAATGAAATAAAATAAAAGTAGTGGGGTATAGAATGATGAGTTGGAGGGAGTTGAAATTTAGTTTAAGTTAGCCATTGGAGTGGGGGTAAATGAAATGGGTAGATGAAATATTAGGTGGATGAGAAAAAGTGTAAAAAATGTTAGATGAAATGGGGGAGTGGGATGAAACCACTGTGGGTAGTCTAACAAAAAACTTAACAACGTACCCAAACAGCACCTAAAAATAATCTAAACACTCCTTTGAGACAGTGATATGAATGCTAGAGTTGGGTTTCATTTGATTGGCTTCCTAATTCATGTCTGCACGCATAAAAATTAGCATAGCAATAGCTCATAATTACTTTTCTCAATTTACTGAATAATTTCTTTGATACAACACCAAGGGGGAGCCAAGTCAAACCCCGCGCAAGCGTGCTTCGCGTCTTATATTATATACTCAAACCCATAGGATTTGAATTGAACAAAATTTGAAAATCACACTGGTCAACTCAGACTCTTTTTTACAGACACAAATCAAGCCAAACTTTTGAGACCCAACTCATTAGCAGTCCTGAAAATGCCATCTCATTGGGAGCACAAGAAAGTTTTTTCGGAAACTGTAACGAAATGACTATTTTACCACTAAATCTCTTTATATGTTCAGTTTCTGCATTTGAAGCAACCTCAGAAGCCACATCCGTTTTCCTTTCTGTTTCTTCTGTATCGGGAAGATTCAAGTCAGAATTGAATTTCATGGTGCTCTCTTTAATCACACGAAATGCAGAAAGGGACTCGGGATTATGATTTTTTCTCTCTTCATCAATAGGATTCTGTTCTCCTAAAGATTATTTTCCAACTTTAAGGAAGAAGCTTTCCTGTTTGCCTCGTCAGCATTATCAGTGCAGTCCTGAATAGGAGACTGAATATTTTCTTTAGGAGGCTTGAGAGTCTCAGGAAAAACTGGACTTGAATTGCTAATAGACACAGGCTTCAATTCAGGGTTAGATTCTGAACCATTGCTATCCAACTCAGCATTTTCTTTAACAGGAGGCTTAGGAGTTTCAAGGGGGGCAGCTGCACTTGCACCACTGACAGAAGTACACTGCATCATGTCAGGCTTAGCTTCTGAACCCTGGCTATCTAATTGAACTTTTTCATTGATCAGAAGTTCAGAAGTTACAAGAGAAACTGCGTCAGGCTTAGATTCTGAACCATTGTTATCCAACTGAACATTTTCTATAGCCAGAGGTTCAGGAGTTAAATGAGAAACTGCACCGGGCTTAGATTCTGAACCCTTGCTATCCAACTGAACATTGTCGTTAACCAGAGGTTCAGGAGTCACAAGAGAAACTGTGTCAGGCTTAGATTCTGAACCCTTGCTATCCAACTGAACATTGTTGTTAACCAGAGGTTCAGGAGTTACAAGAGAAACTGTCTCAGGCTTAGATTCTGAACCCTTGATATCCAACTGAACATTTTCTTTAACGAGAGGTTCAGGAGTTACAAGAGAAACTACATCAGGCTTAGATTCTGAACCCTTGCTATCCAACTGAACATTGTTGTTAACCAGAGGTTCAGGAATTACAAGAGAAACTGCGTCAGGCTTAGATTCTGAACCCTTGCTATCCAACTGAACATTTTCTTTAACAAGAGGTTCAGGAGTTACAAGAGAAACTGCATCAGGCTTAGATTCTGAACCCTTGCAATCCAACTGAACATTTTCTTTAGCCATAGGTTCAGGAGTTGCAAGAGAAATTGCGTCAGACTTAGATTCTGAACCCCTGCTATCCAACTGAACATTTTCTTTAACCGGAGGTTCAGGAGTTACAAGTGCAACTACGCTTGCACCACTGACAGATATACACTGTAATTCAGGCTTAGATTCTGAACCCTTGCTATCCAACTGAACATTTTCTTTGACGGGAGTAGGCTCAGGAGTTTCAAGTGCAACTGCGCTTTCATCACTGACAGAGATACACTGCAAGCCAGGATTAGATTTTGAACCTTTGCTACCCAACTGAACCTTTTCTTTAACCCGGGGTTCAGACGTTTCACAGGCAACTGTGCTTTCATCACTGACAGAGACACACACCAAGTCAGGCTTGGATTCTGAACCCTTGCTATCCAACTCAACAATTTCTTGAACCTGAGGCTCAGGAGTTACAAGTGCAACTGCACTTTCATCACTTACAGATATACACTGCAAGTCAGGCTTAAATTCTGAACCCTTGCTATCCAACTGAACACTTTCTTTAACCGAAGGCTCAGGAGACTCACCCTCCAAGTTGGTGGCATATTCTGTTACCTTTTTATCTGTCTGTGCATCAAGGGAAACTGACTCTTTATGAAAGGATTCTGCATCAGGTTCATCGGAATCAACATCAGCAACTTTATCACTGATGTCATTTCGTTCTTGCTCTTCAGTATCATCAAATGTATTGAGATCAAGCCCGAGGGAGGAATTTAATTTCGATCCATCAACCTTAACAGGAGAATCCAACAAAGGTTTTCCAGAGCCAAGAATGGCAACACTTGTATCAGAGGAAGAGAGGCCCTTCAAATTGCTGCACTGCTCTTCTACCTTAATTACTGTTGGAGAATTGCTTGGAATTGATTCTTTACTAGAGAGTTGTGATATAGGTTCACGAGCATTATCTAAAGAACTATCATCTGAAGGAACAGCAGGGATCGCTTGAGAACTTGACTCTGTACCTGCGATTTTGCCATTTATCTCATTCAAATTAGAGGAACTTGACTTTACTGTTGAAAGTTTGTTACTCTCCACTTCAAGGCAATCCTTTCCTACAACATCTTAAAGAAGACAAATATAAAAGTCAAAAGGAAAATAATCAAAATGAACATGGAGAAAAATGCGGAAGTTGCATGATGAAGAAAACCTGAAGGTGGAGCTGTGTTTCCCTTGAGGATTTCGTGGCTTTTAATCGGCTTTTGTAACATATCTGTCCCAGGAAACACCAACATATTCATGGACCTCATTTCTTGTTTGTGTGATTCCTCAATGGGAGTGAAACCAAAAACGTCAGTCCATGTATGCATGTGCTCAGCAATGGCAGGAATGATTAGTTTCTCAACTTTGAAGGATGAAAGAGCCTGCAAAAAGATACAGATGCAGTAAAAAAAAAATTAAAATGTCCTCCATTAATCAGAAGCAAAATAAGCAAGTTAAAGAGTAATTAGCATTAAAATAAGTGAGTATAACAAGACAATTGGCAACACCTTCACCCCTAAGGCTCCGTTTGTTTGGGGGAAAACATTTTCCGGAAAATGTTTTCCCCATTTTCCGGTGTTTGGTAAACACCAGAAAATGAAGACAACGGAAAACATTTTCCGGGTCAATGGAAAATGAGAACATTTTCCGGGTCAATGGAAAATGAGATTGATTTCTAAGGAAAATGACTTCCTTACCTCTACCTAAGGAAGTTGTTTTCCGGAAAACATTTTCCTCATTTTCCTTTATTTGTATTGATTTACATTTAGAAAGTTACTTTAATGAAACTACCAAACATCGGAAAATGTTTTCCGGAAACATCGGAAAATGTTTTCCGGAAAGCATTTTCATTTTTCGGAAAATATTTTCCAAGAAATCATTTTCCAGGGTTATTTTCCGTGAAACAAACGGAGCCTAAGTGTAAGTCAATTTATGACATGCCAATTCACACTCACAGGACTCGGTCAACTCAAGTGAAAGACCCATTAAGAATGGAAGAAAAACTCTTGACATCCGAAAACAGTGTCATTTCACGATATACCATTTCAAAAATAAGCATGAAGCTCGCATGTTATTCTATGTTTAATTCTAGCGTCTTAAATAAAAATGTTACTTGCAACGTATGTCAATAGCAAGAATGATCCCTCTCTCAAGTACAGTAATGCAAATCTAGAAGTGTATGGAAGCTCTACAGGAACGGAGGTCAAGTGTATAATCTCATTTGGTATAATTAGATGACGATGACCAGTAGAATGGTCTTCTTACCGATTCAATAGCAGATAATAGCCGACGGCACATCCCTTAGCGTCTATATATATGGCGGGTCCCAATAAATGGCATCTCTGCCAATTGTGCACCATGGATCCTAAAGCAAGAGAGGAAACATGTAGTTGTCAGAAATACCCCAATGGGGCAATGGGGAAGTACACATGCAAATAAAAACACAATTATATCCCACTTAACTCGTATATTATTAAAAAAAGTTATATCCCACTTAACTCGTATATTATTAAAAAAAATAGGTTATGATAAACTTCAACTAATACTCACTCCGTCCCAAAATAATCGTCCCACTGTTTTTGTTGTCAATCCGAACGTATTTTGAGCAATAAATTTAGATCAATGTAATTATCATAATGAACAATTAAAACATGATATGGATACACCATTATAAATACTATCAATAACAATTTTTAAATGTTCATTAGAATGAATAAATTAACCTAATATAATTACTCAAAGTACCTTCGTGTTAATAACAAAATATATTTTAATGAAGGGACACCTGAAAGTTTGGTAATGTTTTTCTTTAAAATTGCTTACAAAATATTTTAATGAAGCACCAATGATAATCCATAATTAGAGAAGAGCAAGATATTTTAATGAAGGTATACCTGAAAGTTTGGTAATGTTTTTCTTTAAAATTGCTTACAAAAGATATCATAAGAGTAAATACCATCTAAAAGAAAATAACTTATGCGACACATACATTGCTTACCGGAGATATCATAAGAGTAAATACCATTTAAAAGAAAAAGGGCTTCTGCAAAGTACACATACAGCAGTAAACTTGTGCAAAGAAAGCAGAACTATTCATGTAATAAAACAACGTTATAATAACCAAGATAACTTATTATATCCAATAAGCACCCAATAATCTCTGGCATTGTAAGATGATTAAGAAAATCATGGAAGACAGCCTGAGCGCAAGGATATCATTTGTCCACTGCGGATAACAAGCCAACTAGAGGCCAACAGCCTTTAGAAAAACATACTACAGTTGCTTGATTCATTAGATACTCACCCATAGAAGGTCAGATTATGACATTAGCTCTTTTACTACCAACCATTCATATTGCAACACCTAGATGACCTTTGACTTTTGAAGCATAATACCTGATAGAAGCTGCAGCAATTATTTCATCACCCTTTTCCAGAATAGCTGTATAGAATCCACTGTAGTTTAACCGGCTAAAGTTTGATCTACAGGTGTTATACAAAAGAACACGAGATTACAATCAATTAATTTAAGCGTAATTCAATCCATAAAGAATGAAAGATAAACAACGGATCATTACTCAAAATACTAATTGCTTTTTGCATAAGATCAAATTATCAATTGGTAAATGGCCCACGACTAAATAAAAAATACTGTAGGGATACCGATAATCAGAAAGAGTCTGCTTCTAAAAATACTGGCATAGAAGCCACACTAAATGACAATTAACCAATAGATTGTCACAAAATCTAAAAGAGACAATTAGCCTGGATACACTAGTCTAAGTGTCCAACCAAATTAAGGACAACAGACAACCCTTCCATATACAGTAAATATATTATTAAGAAAGCAGCTATGGAGGAAAATCATAAACTTCCAGTTACTTACTGAGACTGAAAAAAGCAACAAGAAGCAAAGGCCTTGTATTCATGCTCACATATGTATAGCCTTTCTAATTTTTATTTTAAAAGAAAAGAAAATATGTTAAAATAGAGAAAGAAGTACAAAGAGTAGAGGACATGGTGTCTTCACACGAACATAATTAAAGAGAAAAAAAAAAGCAGCCTAACAATCTACGATAATCAAACCAATGTAAAGTAACTCTCCATTCTCTACTCAAATCAGTCATAGACATTCCTCGAAAAGCTCCCATAGCCAATTACAACGAAGAAGCAAGGAATACAATCATCTCCTTGAGAAGTACTTCCTCCATGCCATACTAAGAGTCCTACTTTGCTTTATTCCCAAAATGGCAAACTATGAATAGTGTTTTGGACATTTATATCTTTTTCCTTCTGTAGAATTATAAAATAATCAATACTTACTATCCTACTTTTTACCCACTTGAATCATCAGTAGTATTTTGGACAAATATGTCCTCAACCCACTTGCACATGTTTACTCATATCTTAATGTTTACTTAATAAGCGTGCAAACTCTTGGTAGGACTCTTAGCCCGGGATGGAGGGAGTAAATAAGATGAATAGCCTTTCTAAATGCACATTCACAAAAGGCAATAATCGTTTAATACAGGATTTTGTACAACCACCCCAAGGAAACAGACACAACAAATATTGCAAAGAGAAAATACCATATCTGCAACTTACCCACAATTATAGACAACATTGTGAATTAGATTGATCCCACTTCTCCTGTCAGCAATGGGCAAAAAGCACTCGTCCATGACAGAGAGTGCAATGGCTAGCTTAGAATTGCATTCCACTTTTTGAGAAAGATCGAGGGGAAGAGTATCTGATGATGGGTCAGATCTGCAAAGAAGAGTCCATGAGAATCCTGATTCCAATTCATGCTTGACTCCAAGAAGCTTCAGCAAATGGCGATAAAGCTGCAAAACCACAAGTATTTAGATTTTATTTCTCTGATTCACCTTAACATGGAAAATGCAGTTCTCATAGAAGTTTGAGAACATAATCAGCTAACAGATAAACAAGAGGTGTCAAACAGAGAATCAATTAATTCTTCATATTTCAATAAATTAAAGCTGCACCAAGCTAAACCCTAAAACTGTAAGCTTTTATAAAATTGTAAAATTTAATGGAAAAGCCACATCCCCTTTTCTTAGAAACCTTTTGAAGGTGTTACTAGTGGTAATTTGTCGCAGTGCAATGATTGCTTTTGGCATAAGAGTATACTCCCTCCGTCCCACGTTAGTTGAGACTTCTTTCCCTTTTGGGCCGTCCCACGTTAGTTGAGATTGCCCAAAATGGCAAAGGAATCTTCACTATTTACCCCACTCATTCTCTCTCCTATTTCACTTTTACACTCACAACATTCTCTCTCCTAACTATTCCTCCCACTCATTCTCTCTCCTATTTAATTCTTCATACTCACAACATTTTCTTTCACTTTTTCTCTCACTTACTTTTCCTTAATTGGTGTGCCCAAAAAGTTAGTCTCAACTAACGTGGAACGGAGGGAGTATGTATCAGCTTCTTCGTTAATCCCCAGTTTCTACCCCTATGGACTTATTCCATCTCAGCGACCAATTTTTGTTATTATGCTTCTCTCCTAATGGTCAGGAGTCATTTAGTTATCTTTGTAGACTAAAGCATCAAAAAGTCAAACTCCAAATTGAGCAGACAAAACTCAGCAAAAAGTAAGGTAAAACAACAAAATAAAATAAACACAGTGCCTCGAGCTAAAGTAGAACTAGTGAAGCATCTCTGCACAAAACTACCACTTAAGTTTAGTTGGATCTATTGAGCGGCTCAAGAGGTTACCAATTACTCCACTAGTCTATTAATAATAATACACATTAGAAGACACAAGTATAAGAAAACGGATACTTATATACAACTTTCGCAGCTCTCAAATTGCACATCCTGTGTATGAATTGGCCAATTACATACGTTTAACGAACTCAACTCAGTTGATGCTTTATTCTGACTACTTGGGAGTTGTATGGATAATGAAGCTATTAATCAGCACAAACCACCCTATCATGTATATATATATACTCCCTCCGCCCCGTTTATAGCTTCACCCTTTTGAGCATGGCACGCAAATTAAGAAAAAAGGTTAGTGGAGAAAGTGTTGTGAGTATAAAAGTAAAATAGGAGAGAGAATGAGTGGAGGGAATAGTAAAGTTGATTGGTGTTGTGAGTATAAAAGTAAAGTAGGAGAGAGAATTAGTGGGTGGAATAGTAAAGATTCTTTGCCATTTTAGGAAAGGTGAAGCTTTTAACGGGACACCCGTTTTGGCAAAAGGTGAAGCTTCCAATGGGACGGAGGGAGTATTTCTGATTAAATGTGGTACACCCAGAGAGAGAGAGAGAGAGAGAGAGAGAGAGAGAGAGAGAGAGAGAGAGAGAGAGAGAGAGAGAGAGAGAGAGAGTTATGGAAGTTTATCCGGTGTCATATTAACATTTATAACGTGCTAGCTTCAGATGTCACATCATGCATTGCAACGTATACGAGTGTCATGCTCATGCCAAACATATTACCCATACCAATCGGCAATCACTTTTTGAACAGGTCCACAACTTAAAAGATGTAATTCCCAGTTTCAGTGAAATCAGTAGACAGCTCTTGGAAGCTTGGAAACCCGACAGAGAACGGTGTGTTGGGAAATGATATTCGCTTATAAGGGGGGAGGGACCTTCAATCCCAACTCCCAAGTACTCATTGTTGCAAAGTTACGGTTCTTAATTAAATTCAGAACTACATTTGCATCAACAAAGATGAGAGCCCAACTCAATGCATGAGACTACGTACTAGGTGGCTTTTTCAATGGCTGCAAATAAATTCGGCACTCGACATGATATAATTTTCACAAGAAGTGCCAACATATAGCCTTTGATGATTCTTCCAGACACAGAAGAAAATGGGATTTCAATCCAATTTAAAGGTCTATCCTGTAAAGATACTGAGATTGGATAAATATTTATTTCTAGGATTTGTCGAAAACCTAACTGGTTACTTCCGTAAATCAATAGTTCAACTGCACTCAAAGGTAGGGCATTTCCCTTGGTATAGGAACTTCTGTACCAGAAATGATGGCATCTTCAAGTCTAATGAGATCAATATACAAATAAGAGAATGATTAAAACTTATAATACCTCTCGACATTTATGCCCACAAAATGAAACAGTTGCATCACTGCAATCAGCAGGCACATCATCCATCCCCTTAATGCATGATTCATGACCTACAATGGCAAAAAGTTAGAATTCAACCAACAAGACAATGAAGATTATGATGCAGATAAGCGTATACAGCAATAATGAAGAGTGAGAAAAAAAAATCAAGTGATGGACACAAAGGAAACTAGTTACATTTTTCTGGCAAAGGCGGCACATGAGAAGTGCAGTTTCAGAGCCACCACTAGCGTCAGTGCTACTCCCTTCGGCAATCCCGCAAAATTTGCAGGCACAATTTGGACAGTGCCAATCACCTTTCGGAAGCATCTGAAAGATGAAGCAAAAATAAGAAAATGATGCAATAGTTAAAGATGTTCCAGATCCAAGAACTACACACAAAAGCAATGGCATGCCAAAATAAACAACAACGACCGTAGTTAAGTTTTTCTCTTTTTTTTGATACAGCAGTTAAGTATTTCTTATGATGCTTCGAATAAAGTGAATAGATGCACAGCTTTATAACAGAAAAAGTCCACCCAACAATCCAATTTACTGAATAGTATTACACTATTCAGAAGATAAATGGGATATACTCAAATCAATTCGCAATAATGGAACTGCCTTTATTTATCTCCTTTAGTGCAACAAATCTGGTCATTGGTTTCTTTTCTGAACATTTAGTTCAGGAAAGAAAAACATAACGAGACATGGTCGTACAAAGTTGAACAATCAATCTTTCATCTCGCAAGTCTTCATACAGTGAAATCTATCATACTCCAGATATGGATAAAGATCTCTCTCAATCAACCTTTCATCTCGCAAGTCTTCATACAGTGAAATCTATCATACTCCAGATGGATAAAGATCTCTCTCAATCAACCTTTCATCTCGCAAGTCTTCATACAGTGAAATATATCATACTCCAGATATTGATTAAGATATCTCCAGATAACTGAACCAATATATTTTTCATAAAAAGACAAGGTTGCTGACAATGTACTCTAATGCAGGGCAATAGTCCCTTTGTAGTGAAAAGTACATTTTATCGAAATATATATAAAGGGTTAAATTAGCAACTAAATACTCCTTCCATCCCAAACTGAGCTTTTTTGAAGAAATAAGTCGCAAAATGAGTGTCCTTTTTTGCAGCAGAGTTACTAAATTCACCTTTGCCATCCATCATGTCTCAATGTGCACTCACATTACCACAACATGAATCCCAAGGGAATTTATGTATAGGTCTGATCAAAATGGTCTAAAAGTCAACTTCCAAAATTTTCAAAAACAGAAAGACTCGGATTTAGGGATGGAGGGAGGTAAATAATTAAGCCTTACCACCCATTACTAGGGACAGTGTTTATTTTTCCTCCTGCCATTATTTACATTAAACAACTCTATGACATTATACATTACCTTTTGGCTGAAAGTCCCAGAATCGCACTTAGAGAAGACATATATAGATGTGCATGCATATTTTGTTTATTTTACTTTTAGCACAAATCCAATAGCAGTGAAAATGGTAAATAGAAATCAGCATAGAGACCGAAGTATAGATAAATTTGTTAGTATATACAGGAGGAGTGACAAGGTAATTCTCCTGTATATTCAGGCAGCTCTTGATGAAAAGTTGATGGACAGCCATCACAACAGATCAAATCGCCACCATCACCACATAGGCCACAGGTGTCATCATTAGGATCATTACCATCAATCTTTACAGTGTGAAAACCCTTTCGATCTGACTCCTCTTGTTTATTCCATGCATCTATCTGGCACTGCATTAATGATTCTCCAGACTGTAAGAAAATGTTTTGAAATGGCAGACGAAGTTTGCTACCAGCATGAAGCTCAAACTTTGAAACATTCAAGATTTTGCTGCAGCAACCGCAATGGATACCATCTCTTGTAACCCAGCCTTCCAGCATAGCTCGTGTCTTTCTACGGTTCATGTATTGCACCTTCTCACTCATGTCCACTGTTCCAGAGTCAATCAGCCAAGAGAGCAGGGTTCTCTTTCCGGTATATAGAACAAAACCGTCATTTTCAGAATTTGGACCCTTGTCAGAACTACGAACCACCAAAGTTCGGCCAATTTTCCTGCTTTTTCGACCCTGTACCGTAGTGCTGCTGGATGGTTTGGCAACCTTATCGTGTCTGATAGTTCCCTCCTCCAAATTATCACTTGAATCATCTCCACTCCCATCATCTGCTTCGCTCAATCTGCCTTTCAGTGATTTGCGGTTGGGCTTCATATAGGAACTAAGTTGATCTTCCTGCTGATCACTAACTCTAGCCTTTTTAGCACTTCTACTGATGCCTTCATCTCTTCTCTTCTTTTTCATTTCTCTTTCCCTTTCTTTCGGGTTTGCCTCGTTAATTTACTCAGTATCTCATCAGGTAAAGGGGTGAATACCCCAACAGGCTTGTCAGAAAACTCAGCTTTCTTCTTCTTTTGAAATGCCTCATAAGCCTTTATAATGGACCAGTAAGCAGTTCCACTAGTGTTGATATACACGGCATCGAGGTAGTCTCTGTTCCTTCTTGGTCTATAATCAATTTTCCAGCCAGCAGCAAGAAGCATATTCCTTATTTTCTCCCGGAGTAACTGCTTTTCAGTGCCACTACCACGCTTAACCTTGCTTTCCTTGTCCTTAACTGGAGTGATCTTCTCAGTTGGTGGGCCTCCCTGTCCTTCGCTTTTAACAGCTTTGGCAGGGGTACAAGCTTGTATAGTCGGTGATCCAAGCTTCGATGCAGTGGCATCATCATTTGTTTCCTTACTGCTCTTGGTTGACAAAGATTTATGCAGTTTGACCTCACTTTTCTCCATCCTAACTGATGTGATTGGCTTTTCAGGACGTTTCTCAGAGTTAAATGATGGTCGCGTCACTGTCTTCATCTTAATAGGATCTTCAGACTTTGAACCTTTTCTATCTTCAGCTTCCAGGTGATCATAACTTTTCTGAGGCACACCCGGCTTCTTCTTTAGCACATCTTTCAGACCTAGAACCCTTTCTACCTTTAACATCCACATGATCATAACCTCTGTGAGGCAAATCCATCTTCTTTTTCTTGATTTACCATTACCTTCAGAACACCATGTTTTACCTTGAACCCTAATAGGCCTCATCAGAAGCTTCCCGATACTTCTCTCTTAGTAATGAAATCTGGTAAATTAGCTTCATCATCCTCGATCTCATACTTGATTCTTACTTCCATACTTACTCTTACTTTCTTTGCACTGGACACATTACTCGTTGCTATCGAGGATGAGAATGTTTTTCTCTTATGCGACCGCATAATTCTACTACTTCCACCACCAGATTCCCTCGGATCTCCACTATGCATGTACATCTTCTAACCTATCATCATAAAAATCCTTTTCTGTTATTCTCATCAAACCTTTCATACTCATCAAAACTCAAACACATCTAACCCATTTCTCATCCCTATCCCTCTCAATTTCTCTACTTCTAATCAATCTTTTTTCATAAACAGCAGAACCATTGCGAAATTTATCACTGCCGGAAGGCACAACTTTTCTCCTAACAGGCTTCTATACACTCCTCGCTAGACTCGGAATCACTAAGAATTATTCTAGACCTCTTTTCTCCTTTACCAGAGTCGAACAATTGTCTAGAAGAAGGACCACCACTAAACCCTCCGCATCCCCACTCCATTCTCTCCACCTTTCCTTTTTAATAATCGAAACAACCAGACCTAGAACTTTTCTTCTTCAAAACCGGCCCTGATTGATCACCAGATCTCTCACCCTCTTTCATTTCATACATACACACACCACACGCCAATTTTCAATCGAATTCACACGGAAATCACCATCAAACACAACCAGCAAACAAAACTAATATTCAGGCATTACCAGATCGGAACCCTGCAATAACAAACAGCCCTAAATTAATCAAAACTACGAGCTTCCGGTGAGCGAATTGAGCGACGTTTACCTTCGGTCCGCAACTGAAATTTCAGTCACGCCGGAGATTTGTGAGAGTACTCGATCGGAGGCCGGCGAAAGTATCGAATCGGCAGGATTGGTTTAGAGGAGAGAAAAAATCAGTTTTTGTTAATGGAAGAGGAGAGAGAGAGTGGAGATGAGTTCGAATTGTGTTGTGTATTTGGCTCTGTGTTTGTGTTGTCTAGAAGACCAAGACCTTTGTTGTCCTTAATCATTACTATTGCTATTCTTAATTGCAATTAAGAATATTTATTTTTTATGTTTATAAATTTTTACATGTCTTTAATCTTATTATCTTATTATAAATATAAAAAGTTGGTACCATTGATTTTTGTCAAAATCTTGAAAAATTAATTTTTAAACAGAATATGCTAAAAAAAGCTTAGTTTTTAAAGACTAAGCCTAACTAATAAGAATGATTTAACCGTCTCAAAACTAATTTTTTTTTTAACATTTTAAAAATGATTTTAAAACTAATTTTTCACAAGTAGCTTACTCTTGATGATTTTTAAATATGTATTTAGTATGTTTTAAAAAGTAAATATTTAATTAAAATTTAATAATACTCTATTTATTTTGAGACGAATGATAATAATATTTTGAAATTTAGATTCATTCATCAAGATTTGACAAATATGGGGATGGGAAATAGTAGTTAAATCCTTCAAATTAACCTCAAGATCAGTTCAATATTATAATTATATTGAGGGATTATATTAGATACTGTATTTATTATTGGTTGAATGATGTGGGTTATGTTATGTTTTGTTTGTTCATTTATTTGACTTCATTTAAATAAACATCATCATTTAATATGAGGCATTTTTTAGAGCAAAGTCCATAACGGTTCACTTCCACTTTCTTTCACGCAATGTTCTCCAACGTATGCTTTATAGAGCGCCATTGAAGCGCACTAAGTTTTGCTCCAAATTTGACGCAAGAGGATATATGCGTTGTTATTAGCTTCAAAATAAATATTTTTTATTATATACTTTCCCTCCGTCTCACAATACTTCGACAGCACATTTCTATTTTCAAAGGCCCCAATCGATAAAGTGCTCACAAACTTCCTAAAATGGCCAGAAGTTAATCTTTACTATGATCCCTCCACTCATTCTCTCTCACTTACATTATTTTAATACTCACAACAGCCTTGATTATAATTTACTATTCTCTCCACTCATTCTCTCTCTCCTACTTAACTATCTACACTCACAACACATCAACGCTTTTTACTTTTCCTTAATTCTCGTGCAGACGATGCTTGTGCCACAAGTATTACTGGGACGGAGGGAATATTTCTTTCGCTCTAAAATAAATATTTTTCACATTATGCTTTTTTTATCTCAAAATAAATATTATATTTGACTTTTCAATAATCTTTATATTAACTATTTCTTTAACTGGTGCATTGCATTGCTTGTATAATAATAAATTGATTAATGAATTATTTTTGTAAATAGAATTTCATTTGAGACGAATAAAAAAGATATTCATTATAGGACATTAAAGGACAGAAAATAATGAAAATACCCAATTTCTCGAGGGAAATAAACAATTCAAGGATAAAGGAGTTTATATTGCACTTAGGAGCGCATTCATTTATCATTTTGTGGGTTGAATAAACAAATTCATTATCTATCATCATACAAATTAGGGGGTAAATGGTTCATTTGATTCGGGTTAGGCAAATTTATTTAAATAAACTGGCTAATATCTGCCTGGAAAAATCTCAAATCGAATCAAATCATGAAAATTTTCAAATCAAACCAAACCAAACCA